>JARVZY010002546.1:0-101000 GCA_030686995.1 Artemisia argyi
TGCTAGTTATCCAATCCTACCTATTGAATTGTAACCTTGTTTTAATTGACGGGTTGTATTCCTTAATACCATTCATGGGGTGGCATACATAACTCCCCAATTCTATGAGCTCTTATCTCCTCCTACACCATGCCCAGCACAACTATAGGGATTGTAAACAGTGGCTCATGCATTAAATACAACCAATAAAGACCTAGTACGCCTCGGTTCATGTTTCTTAAGACGTTCAAGCATGTTACCATTTGGAGATCTGCCAGTTTTCTTAAGCCTAACATATAAATCATTCAATCAAAACAAGAATCAATAGGAAACAAGGATTATAAACTAAACCAACTAGATCTATTGAATTTGTCACGCCTTAATTGATGGAGATAAACACAACATCAACAAGAAATCAATGAGATCTAATCAATTATATACAAGTTTCACATAATCATAAGTAGACACAAGGTGAATTAGCAAATCATCATCAAAGAAGAGCAAACAACAATGATAATGGAAAACATAATTAAGATAGAATCATCAAACCAATACATGATGTTTATGGAGTGATTGAAACCCTCTAAGTTGCTGGAAAAACACCCACCTAAACCCAGGAATCGACCTTAGGGTTTAGGGCTTACAAAAAGTGAAGTTATGAAGTTATATTTATAGGCATGTTTTCTGTCGGCCCTTCGTGACGGCGTCAGCCCGTACTCTTGACGCCGTCAAGACCATTTTTTCACCAAATTGTAGATCTCTTCGTCCTCTTCGCGTGGGCTTTTGAATCACCTAAATCCGAGTTCGTATGCAAAAGTTATGACCAAAACAATATCAGCTACTCCGCGCGCAAGTTTTGACAAATTTACACGTGACGGCCTTGGTGACGGCCTTGGTGACGCCGTCATCAACCACGGTATTTTATTCTTGCTATCTGACGCCGTCAGGGTGTAACTCTTGACGCCGTCACCTAGTGCTTCCAGCATGGAAAATTGATACTTTGCCGTTTTCTTCACTTTTATGCTCCAAAAACGTCCAAAATGGCTTCTTTTCCAGAATTCACTCTCCAAACACCTAAAATCACAAAAGGAACGATTTAGGGCAATATTTGATCAAATAAATTCGGATTCGGGCTTAAATGACCCCCTAAAAACGGATCATTTTTCGCCTCATCATATACGCTTACACTTGAGATTTGCTTGTCCTCAAGCAAATGCGCTTTTATTCTATTCGAAAGACAAGTTAGGGGTCATTTAACACTAATATAAAAGTAATTACAACAAATAATCGTTCCACTAAAGACCAATAGACAAGCACGAAGGTCATACACAAGCACCTCATAAATAGTGTTTAGATACTCACATCTCTCGGGTGTAATAAAGTAATATAACATTATGGAAATGGAAGATATCTCTCACTACCTGTCATAGCAAAATAGATTACCATAGGCTTGGGAAAGGATCAAACCTCCACCACATGGCGTAAGCACCTAGGATAAACTATCAAAGAGGTCTTTTAAAAGGGTTGTAACGTTAGGTATAGGGATATGAATTACACGGTTTTGTTGGATAAAGGAAGTTTTACTGGTGGCGAGTTAACAATCTTGATTAATTACATGTACAAGATGGCGTTGCTAAGCCAAGACTAGACTCGACTTAAGCTACTAAATGAAAAATAACAAAAACATAAAATGAACATAGAATAAAAAGGGGATGGTAGTCCGTATGTTTTTTCTCTTTTTCTTTTTTATTTTATTTTATTTATTTATTTATTTATTTTTATTTTTTTTGCATACACTCTTACCCTACTATCCAAAATAATACATCATAGGGGTATGAGCATTCCCCTTACACTTGAATCTTTACATACTTTACATTTAACTAATCTAATGACTCGAATTAAGAAAATCAAAACACTTGGAGTACTTTTAAGATTAACGTACATATGGGGGTAATATATTATGTTCTTCCCCATTACTCCATAAAATAAGTACTTACCCATGAGTCCCAATCGTCCCAAAACAATATGTACAATGATATGACTCGACTTAGCAACCATGTAATCAATTAGAAAGTTAACTTAGGGTTTAAAAAATAACAATAATGCACTAAAAATGAGCGCATACACGGAAGGCTAAGGCGATTTGGGTGTACATTTAAGTGGGGTGTAACAAATTCTTTCTTTAAGTAAGATGCTTAAAGTTAGAAACGAAAAGATAGGCTCGGAGGGGTGTACTAGGGGTTTCGTGTACTAAAAATGAGTACAACGCTAAGGGTGTGGGAAAAATTAGTTGACTTAACTAGCCAAATAATATGACTTAAATGGTCAAGTAATTATAATACGGGTTTAACACAAGGGTGATCCTAATGCCTCTTATCATGTAGTAAATCCTACCACACGAATGTAGTCTCACTAGCGGTCTTGGGATGCATCACTAACGCAAGTTCTAGAATCTAAATGCTACCGGTACACTCATAAGCACTAATAATGAATGCTTTTCCTATCAAATCTAAAGGCGAACCTCACATTTTTGGGTGGAAAATTTTTCTGAATATACGGTTATGTGCTAGTCATACAACCTCCTATCCATGAGACGCTTGCTATGGCTAAAGTTTCATTCCTAAATGTTGTAAAAAATTTTAAATTTGGCGCTAAAATTACACTAACAAGTATTTCTCATAGTTTTATTACACATCTACTATCAAACAAAACAAACTCAAGCGAAAGTGCATATGTAAGGTATCATCTTTTTACCCTCCCCTTACACTTAAGATGAACATTGTCCCCAATGTTCAAGTAAAGAATATAAAAGTGAAAAAGTAAAGAGAATGAAATCAAATACTCCCCTGATTCGCTCGGTATGGATTATAGGTTGGCCAGATTAGATCTTCCTCCAAGAAAATGAACAATCAAAGCTTCCCTTCCAAAATATAAATCATCTCCTTGTCGAACATAACCTGTAAATCCTGACAAAACAACTACAAAAACCCAAAGCATCAAGCCGAACAAAGATAACTCACAACTAGATGTAATTCCAGACTTAGGAATAAAAAACAAAACAATTAAAGATATAATGCTTGTGGAATGAATGTTTGCAGATTTCCTGGAGATTATAAAACTTAATAATTCACAAAAACCATAGGACTCCGTTAGAAAAACAAAACTGGTAAAATTTCCAGATTTTTACACGTGACGCCGTCAAGAGTAAACTCGTGACGCCGTCAGAAGTGACCTGCAGAAATTCTTATGTTAAGTTTCCGGAAAATTTCTGGAAAAACTTCGTCCTACTTCCTGGAAAATCCTGCAAAACATCATTACGACTCGATACAAGCATTTGACTCTAACAAGTACTAATAGACATGTCCATCTAATGTTGTTGTGGTTCATGCTCAATTTCGTTCTTATAAACAAATTTGGATCTCCCTTACACTTATCTTTTGCAAAATACCTTTATATGCAATTAAGACGAAGTTAAAAACAAAATAAAGCATTTTCACAATTTACTTTGAAACATGAGCCACCAACAATAAAAATAGAACATGCATACGGAAACAAATAAAATCAAACAAACAAATAAAAACACACAAAACATGGGTTGCCTCCTAAGAAGCACTTGTTTTTGTTCGAGTCACGAGCCTGACTCTACCCTTATTTAACGGAAATAGCGGAGGTTCTCCCTACACTTAGGATCAAGTGTGGATGAAAGTAACGATACACACCCTTAGGGTGTGAATATGCCACGTGAGGTGAAGGGGGTGAGTGAATGGCTTCCTTCATCCTAAAACTACCCGGATAATATTGGTTGATGGGTGGGTCGGTTCCTCTTTTGTCTCCTAGAAATATATCTGAGGATGGAAAGGTGTGTAAAGATTGAGGTTCCGGTTCATCAACACTAGGAAATTCCCTAGAACTAGGAGTAAGGTTCTCACTACAAGTGTTCAAACCTATATCCTTAAGTGGTGCCTGGTCCAAGGGTTCTACCTCCATTGGAATTCCTAAAGTTTCTTCTACTTCTTCCGGGTAAGTCACGGGCGGTGCGTGTGCCTCAAATGATGGTTGAGTATTTTGTGGGCTTATATTGTTCACCTCATCATTCCATGTGTCAGGATCTAGCCCTAACATTCTCCCAAGTATCTCACGTGCTTCTCTAGGCATCTCAACTTCTATGTCCGAATCATACGGATCATCCTCAATATTCTGACTGCTATATACAAATTGCCCAAGAGATTCATCATCTGTTTCTTGAGATTCATCATCATCGATCATAGGACCTAGGTCTTTTTGATCAATGTGATCATGCTCGGCTAAATCCTCCTCAATTGTTTTCTTAGGAAGTGATAATAGCAAACCTAGTACTTCATCCAACTTATGATTTGTTGCAATGGCTCTCTCCATAATTCCTTGGCAAACTAGGTCGCATTTCCTATTGGCCTCACTAAAACTAGATCTTAAATATGGAGGTTGTTCATAAGAATCTATCCTAGGTGAAGGCTCATATGATTCATAGGTGTCTCTAAATGAGGTATTTTGAACTCTTTGGTGTGTTAGCCGCTCAACCCTATCTTGCAATCTTAGAAGTCTAAATGTAAGGTCCATTTGAAGCAAGTTACAAACAAAATCACAAAGAAAAGATAGACTACGAGAATGCTACAAAATAAAAAGAAAAAATCTCACTTGATAGGAATCTAATGAGTAGACCTAATAAAAATCAAATTCAACCTAAACAATAACTATTCCCCAGGCTGCGGCGCCAAAAACTTGATGCGTGGGAATCGCACCTTGCTTTACCTCTCGAGGGATCTCGAGAAGCTTACAACCCCCACCAGGCAGTGTACCTGATCGTTGTAGTATAGTATAGTGACAAGTACCGGGGGATTGATCGTTCAACTTAGGAATAGTGTCGTTAGGATTGAAATTAATCTAACTAGGTCTAAAGGTGAAGGATGATTCTTTTTGTATTTTTATATTTTATGAAAAGCAAGTAAAAATCTCGGGTATTGGGAGAGTGTGCGGAATTAGTTGCTAATCAACTAACCCAAAAGCTACTAATTAAACTAATTAACAAGAAAACTAAACTAAGGTTCTACAAGGTAAGTGAAGCATGTCTACCCATGATATGTTACTCCTTGCTAGCTATCCAATCCTACCTATTGAATTGTAACCTTGTTTTAATTGACGGGTTGTATTCCTTAATACCATTCATGGGGTGGCATACATAACTCCCCAATTCTATGAGCTCTTATCTCCTCCTACACCATGCCCAGCACAACTATAGGGATTGTAAACAGTGGCTCATGCATTAAATACAACCAATAAAGACCTAGTACGCCTCGGTTCATGTTTCTTAAGACGTTCAAGCATGTTACCATTTGGAGATCTGCCAGTTTTCTTAAGCCTAACATATAAATCATTCAATCAAAACAAGAATCAATAGGAAACAAGGATTATAAACTAAACCAACTAGATCTATTGAAGTTGTTACGCCTTAATTATTGGAGATAAACACAACATCAACAAGAAATCAATGAGATCTAATCAATTATATCAAGTTTCACATAATCATAAGTAGACACAAGGTGAATTAGCAAATCATCATCAAAGAAGAGCAAACAACAATGATAATGGAAAACATAATTAAGATAGAATCATCAAACCAATACATGATGTTTATGGAGTGATTGAAACCCTCTAAGTTGCTGGAAAAATACCCACCTAAACCCAGGAATCGACCTTAGGGTTTAGGGCTTACAAAAAGTGAAGTTATGAAGTTATATTTATAGGCATGTTTTCTGTCGGCCCTTCGTGACGGCGTCAGCCCGTACTCTTGACGCCGTCAAGACCATTTTTTCACCAAATTGTAGATCTCTTCGTCCTCTTCGCGTGGGCTTTTGAATCACCTAAATCCGAGTTCGTATGCAAAAGTTATGACCAAAACAATATCAGCTACTCCGCGCGCAAGTTTTGACAAATTTACACGTGACGGCCTTGGTGACGCCGTCATCAACCACAGTATTTTATTCTTGCTATCTGACGCCGTCAGGGTGTAACTCTTGACGCCGTCACCTAGTGCTTCCAGCATGGAAAATTGATACTTTGCCGTTTTCTTCACTTTTATGCTCCAAAAACGTCCAAAATGGCTTCTTTTCCAGAATTCACTCTCCAAACACCTAAAATCACAAAAGGAACGATTTAGGGCAATATTTGATCAAATAAATTCGGATTCGGGCTTAAATGACCCCCTAAAAACGGATTATTTTTCGCCTCATCATATGGCAATGAAACATCTTGTAAAAATGTTATTGTGACAAATTCAGGCCCTCGATCAAATGTTGAAATCTCTCAGAATCAGTCACTGACAGCACAGCAGGGAGAAAACAATTCACTGTTGTGAATGGATTGTAAGTATAAGTTCTATAATTTCAATAGTTGATTACACATTTTCATGTGATTACACTAATTTTATCATCTTCGTTATATTATAACAGCCTGGAAAATTCAAGTCAATGCTCACGAGTGATAACAAGGATTTTCAAAGAAAGAATTGATGATGGAGCCTTCACATGGAGAAAGGTGCAACAAGATACCAAAAACTTCTACTTTGAAGAATTTAAGGTATAGCATCTGATATTTAAATTATTTGATTTGTACATATATCACATATGTGGTTATTAATTATTTGGATTAATGTAGAAACATTATGTATGGGAGCCTGCAACTGAAACACAAGTTAGGACAACATGGGAATCAAAAGCTTCTGAACGTTATACAGATTTCTTGAGAGACATTAGGTGTAAAATGATAAACCAATATTTATAAGTGAAGACACATGGGCGGGTTTTGTAGGCTATTGGGATACACCCGAGTACAAGGGGAAACGAGAAACAAATTCAAAGAATCGTCTGAAGGGTGATGGTCCATCGACTCATACTGGAGGGTTCGTATCATATCGTGAATATGCAAAGAAACTTGTAAGCTTAAGTGTGGAGTTTGATAGACTCCATGGACCGTTTTGAGCACTAGGGTTAACAATAACATAGACAATATATGCAGCGGAATTAAGAGTAAATCAAAAGTTATTGCAACAAGGTTTTTACCAACATCACCTCCAATTATATTTGATCAGAATATAACGTGTTACCTAACTGTAACATGGATCTAAGACACCTCAGACCTTGAAGGATTCGAACAACACTAACTAGTTCTAGGCGTTTACAATGAACTACGCCCTAGAACACACACACACTCTTCTAGTCGACTACATTGTGAAAGACATAATAAAACATACGACCTGTATCCTCTTTATATATTAGAGGATTAGGTTTACAAAGGATATATTCTAAATAATAAAAAGATCCGTAGTAATCTTTTTCTTGCATTTGAAGTTTCATCCTTTGTCACATTAAGTCCCTCTTGTTTTCATTCTTTTATTTATTTTGTCACATCAAATCAAGAATCCCAACATTAAGAAACATAGTTGTATTTCTGTGATACTAAAATATGTTATTGTTTCTTTAAGTATCTATTTCGAAAGTTTTTCTTAGTTTCTGATTTTTATTCATTTTCTGTGTGCAGGAAACGACACTAAAGCGTCCACCTAATCCTTTTGAACATTTTGTGTATACCCATACAAAAAATCCTGACGAGACAACCTTTATTGATAAAAAGGCAAAAACAATCAATGTAAGTCATGATCTAAAAAGTGAATAACATTTTCATTTAGTATATAATCACTCATTTTCACATTTATATAATAACAGGATAATGTGTTGCGATTGAGGGAACCACGTGAGGCAAATCATGCAGAAGGCGAGTCATCCCAATTGGTGAATGAATCAGAACTTTATTATGAGGCGGTCGGAGGTGTGAAGAAAAGAAATGTGTATGGTCTTGGCTCACAAGCATTTGCTTATTATCCGAATCCCGCCACTAGAACTTCAGCAACTTATATGCCACATGAACCTTTGGCGAACAAGTATCTGGAAATGGAGAGAAAGATGACTCGCAAGATCGGTAAACAACAACAAATTCTTGAGCTCTTATGTAGTCATCTTAAAATTCATGTCCCAATTACTGAGAGTGACACTGAAGACAACAATGAAGAAGATACTGTGGGGGGAACTCAAAACCAAAACACTAGCAACTCCGAGGAGCATGAAGTATATTAAGATGATCATCACAGCCTTAGGGCATCAAGAAACATGAGTTAATTTGTTTTCTGTTTGTCTGGTATTTTAGGTTCAGGTCTATTTTGGTTTGCATATCATAGGTTGATGTTTGGATTTATTTTGGATAATTTAGGTTGTTGGTTACTTTCGGATGTTTTATGTTTATGTTAAGTTTAATAAAGTTGGTTTATGATTGTTAAATTGTCTACTTAATTTATTTTACATCTCTTTCAAAATTTGTGACAGATATTTCATATTAATTTCAATCAAATTGTTTATCGAAAAATTCCCACAAGTTTTACCGGTACTTTTCGTGGTTAAAATTACCCACCAATTATTGTGGGTAAACTTCTAATATTACCCTTTGCTTTCCTACCAATTATTGTGGGTAAACTTCTAATATTACCCTTGGCCTTTTCATACTTAAATATCCGTGGTCAAGTGTACCCATAAATTATCATGGGTAAAACGGAAATTTTTACCATTTGATATTTACACACGACTATATCGTGGGTTATGTGTACCCTTGAATTACCCTCAAAACTTTTGTGAATATTTTTGCGGTAATGTAAAAAATCCCATGAAACATTTTACCACCGATTTAATGAACACACCCACGGATTATGTGCTGGCTAAATATACCCATAGATTACCCGCATGAAAACTGTGGGTACTTTCGTGGTAGCTTAGAAAATCCCGTGCAACATTTACCCACAGATTGAATGAAAATGCCCACAAATAATGTCGTGGTTAACATTACCCATATGTCAAAAAATTCGTGGCTAGTCAATTACCCTCGAAGGTTTTCCCCATTAAAACAGATTCATGGATAATCCGTGGGTATTCATCAGTTACCCACGAATTTGGCCCTTTTACCCACAAAATTTGTCCATGGCTATTCGCCTGAATTCTTGTATTATATAGAATATAAATACTTAGCAATTAAAGTGACAATACAATATTCTCTTTTTGGGATATTACAAATACATATTGACAGTTTCTGACATTCTTTGTTAATAACCTTCACATAAGTAGCTTTAACAAATTCAGAACTTCAATTATAAGACTTAATGTGATTCATCACATTTCATAATTCAATAACGTCTTATTAATCTTCTAGGAGTCTAATTGAGTATATTCAATCCATACTCAATTTTCTAACCTTGATAACTTTCGGAAGAAAAGAAGTCATAGTTATCTTTAATCAAACAATCTAAGAAGAGTTTGATTTCCCTAACTGAACATACCATAAAATGTGGTATTTCAATTAGAATTAATATTATAAGAAGATCTAACAATATATATAAGATAACCATAATCCTTTTGGTATACCTATTTACCAACTAAGTCAACTTAATGGTATAATAGTATTTCCAAACCAATTGCATGCATTATAACACAAGTACTTTCGACCAAGTCACTTCATGTTTATGTCTCATAAAAACATAAACTTGTTATAATCCGACTATACGTTATTAATCATTGATCAACTCAATGACTTCTTGCATATGTCTTAATTAAAAGATCATAACAACCTAACGTCTTACTTTATTATAAGTCTGGTAATACTTAAAAGACTTCATGTTTATAACTATACAATAAAGTATAAACATGTATAATTAAAGTAATCATGAACACCATCATTTGGTTTCAATAATATTTTCAAGTTAACATGCTACTTCATTTATTTATGTCATTCTAAGAATACATAATTATTGAAGTAGTATTATATTACTTCATGCATTTATGTCATTCTAATAATACATAAATATTAAAGTTGAAGTAGTATTGTTATAGACACATGTTCTAATAAATGTCTAATTTAGAAACTGTAAATTATCCATGTTGGTCTCACGCATACATGGAAATTCACCTTGTTGTTAATATTTAGCCTGCGTCTCACGTTTACTAAATTTCAACACCAAGTGTTTCTTAGATTAGATTTATATTAATCATATTAGAACTATAGTCTCTTACTTTGCAGTTAAGAGAATCCGTTAAATCATATTCTTATGTGTTGTACCTTGCACATAATGTAGATTTCTCCCACTTGTGCATGGAACAACATCATGTACCACATAAACAACACGCACGCGCTTGTTAATGTGAACAATATGATTTGTGTCATTAGCATAACTAGTAGATATAGAGTTTACTCAATCAATTAAGGAAACGCACATGACTATCCTTGAAAATATTAGTGTCTATATTTGGAAAGTGTTTAGCTTGAGATGTTCAAAGATAAAGTAGAGTATTACCAAGATAATAATCCTTGTGACTCCCACTGAATTAGAGATCATTACTATGATTCCTTATTCAGTAATACACACATAATACTCCCACTGAATTCGACAACATTGTAAATGTTTCATTAATCCAGTGAAAAGAAAAAGTGTGCTATTCACTTTCCTACATCTTTGAGAAAACCCATTCGTAACAATTAATTAGGTACTAAAAGAATGTATTCTTCTACATAAATGTGATTCATCACATTCCAAACTATTAACTTGAAAAATTGGGCATGCAATTTCTTCCTGAAGAGATTTATCATTCCAACAATTGTATGTAGTATCTTTAAATGGTCAAATTAAAACAACTAGATAAAATAATCTAATTCGTCTTTTACCATTTTTCAGTAACAAGTCTAGATTCTAATTAAATAACTCATAAAATGCAAATAATCATAACTATTAAAGTTTGCTATGAGTTATGTATTTAGAATTTAGACAATTCTAATCATCCTGTTATACCTTTCTCATTCATGAAAAGGAATAGGATTAAGTCTCACATTTCTTTTATAGAAAGAAGACTTGGTTTATTCTTTTAGTAAAATTGACTCTAACCAAAAAACCCATACGGGTGTTGATCAATTTACTTGATAAAAGAATAACTTACGTTTACGGTTTTAATGTTGCATTAATACATTTAAAGAATTTACAAAATTCAATTTTAGTATTTTCGATAATTTATATTTCCAAGAAAATATAATACCCAAGGATATATTCATATAACCAACATATTTTTTTGAAAATCTAGGATCCAACTTTACATAGATTCCACCACATCAGTTGATCTGCTAGTGGTGAAAGTATAAAAGATGGTAATCTTTCGAACAATAATTGGCAAATACTTTTCCAATTCCTAGATCATTATGGGATTTACATCAAATTGATTCATCACCTTGTCATGTAAGCATGTTTCATCCCATCTCATGCCTTAAGTTCTAGGTTCTCACGCATCAACTTAATTAAGTCGTCTAACTTAGAAACTGCAAATTCTCCATGTGTGGTCTCACGCACACTCGGAAATTTACCTTGTCATTAAAATTTAGCCTGCGTCTCACGTTTACAAAATAATAACTTCAAGTGTTTCTTATAGTTAGATAGCATGTAACTTAATGGAGTGCTATTTGACCAAACATTTTTTACATATCAAGGGACTAATCTTCACCCTCCATTTTCCCTTCATCTTTATTTGATCTAATGGATGAGATTAATCCCAACAATTTAAAAAACCCACTTTCATCATTTTTTTTCAAATATTAATATCTTACAAACCGTTAATCGTTAAGCGAAAAAAAATATACCGTTACGACGAGCATTTAATTATCTTTCTATAGATAGGCTATTTGATATATTTTCGACAATTTTGTTTTTCGTTTTTTTTCACATTTTTTTTCGTGGCCGAAAAAATCATATATGATTAACGGTTTAAGAGATATTTAAATTATAAAAAATTGGTGAAATATTAAAATGCTTTTAATCTCAACTATTGATTTCTTTTTAGATGGATGGTGGGGATGTGTCCCTTAAGTTTGGTATTTAATATAACTCTCCTCTTTATATAGATAAATATATAAGACAATAATAGATTTTATGCATTGCATGAATTAATTTTTCTAATCTATGTACTACATACATGAGTCTTACTGAATAAAGTTATTTTAATCAAACATTTCAACTAACCTCTGATAATATATTGAGTTTCATGCCTCATAGCATTTTGTATATGTCATTATAACACACTTTTTATTAAGCGTATTCAAAAAGGAGCTGTGAATTTAATTTTTGTTTTGTCAATTTGTCGACCTTCATAAATATGTAGGTATGTTTACAACTAGAAGTGCATGTAACGCAAAAAGTCACATAATTACTACTAACACCTTCATAGACCAAATATTAATATTCATACTCTTTTGTTATATTTACATGTTTTGTATTAATACATTTTCATATTTTCTAAGCCATAAGATTAAGTGTGGCTTAGGGCAATTTTTTTAGACTAATAAGGGTTTTCCATTAATTAAGGGATTGAGTTCACATGCCATTTAATCTATAATACTATAATATTCAGTCCCTAAATTTAATGTGGATTTATGATGATAGAGTTTGTAGAGTTAGAAACAAGTTGGAGTCGTTTAGTAGTTGCATAGAGTACAAGATAATTAATGCTCGGAATTCAATGCAGCCTCATAATAACTATACAATCATGAAAGAAGATGAAGTGCAAGAGTTGCCCGAATTAATCACATAAGCAACATCAAAAGTATATCAATTACACAATATTGGGTTACTTAATTTAATGTGCAAGAGGATTTGTGCACAAATTGTACTACAGTACAAGGTAGTTTAAGCAACATGAAAAGTATATCTTCTATACTATCTAAAGATTGGAGTGCTTAATTTAATGCGCAAGAGGCATTGTGCACAAAAGTTTGTACGGTACAATATCTTTTGCATGAGGAATCGTGCACAAAAGTTTGTACGGTACAACATGTTTCAAGCCATCTCTAAACCTCAGAGAATACAAACCAAAAATGCCATGAATGCATAAATTAAACACACCAATTAGTGGTTAGTCTTTTTACCTTCCCGTGTATGAGTTACAAATATTTTATCAACTATATAATGTGTCAAAAATCACACACAACAAACCACAACTTCCTCCACACCGCGTGCACATTGGGCTACAACTTATTATGGTGGTAAAGTAAGCATAATGCATCTTACTTATTTAGCATATTGATTTATGTAATTTTATGTAAATTTCATGTGTGTTTTGTGTGTGTAAGAATGTAGGACATAAAGATTGTGCTTAGGAGGTTTGGTAGTAACATCATCTTCTCTAATGGTTTAAGAGATCCTACACATCGTTGTCTTATCAATTAAGTGGAACATGCACGAATATTTTTACTTTTATCGAAAATTCAATATATTGATTAACTGTATTTAAGTTACTAATGATCAACTATATCTAATTGTTTTTTGTAGCGCGTCAAGAAGCATTAAAGAAAGAGATCGAGAAGTCACAAAATTGTATCAAGAACAAAAAATGCAAAAGACAAATGAACAACAACAACAAGAACAACAATGATAACAACAACCACGAGAACAATGCCACGGCCACCGGTGGGATGAATACTTAGCATTCATATTAATAGTATGTTACAAATTAAACATGCAATATTTGACTTCATGTAATACCGCTAAATGGGCTAATACTATTGATTCGTTAACAAGTAAGTTTATTTGACGAGCATTCAATTTTTAGTCAAAAATTATTACTACACTTTGTTGGTGCATTTCAATATTTTTGCTCTTAATGTAGTTTTTTGTCTTGCGGTGTGTTAATGTCACTTTCTTAATTAAATGTCTTAGAATATTGCGTGACTTTGATATTTGTTATGACTGTGTAAATAATGTCGATGTTACATATTGAAAATGGTAGTATATAATAAAAATATCTTCACACGATCATCTTAACAATAAGTATCTTCTAAATCGAAAAAGTAAATAAAGGAGAAGAAAATTGTATTTCAAATGTTATCCTACACCTGTCACGAGGTAAGCATTATTCATTTGAGTATGATATCATGTGATTCATGTCGTCATACTGTAAATACTTAGAGTGAGTTACTAATAAATGTTCCAAATTCGATATTATAGTTTATGGAAAAATGTTGTAATAATGCATTAATTAAAAAATTATTTATGTAACTTACTCATATTAAAAGATTACATATGAAAAGCCTCATTTAAATATAACATTTTACAAAAAAAACCTCTTCACATTAAAGAAAGAGATCGAGAAGTCACGAAAATTGTATCAAGAACAAAACATGCAAAATGCTAATGAACAACAACAAGAAGAACAACAACAAGAACAATGCCATGGCTATCGGTGTCAATATAGATAAATACTTAGCATTCATATTAATAGTGTTGATTCTTAGACCTTGATAGATCTTTGAGCACTCGTGGATCGTTATTTATTTTAATCTCTGTAACTTGTATTTTAAAGTGGAAACAAACACAAGTTTTAACAACTAAATACTAAGAACAGTTGATCCTCTATGGATCTTTTAATAATAATAAAATTGTTTTCTAAAAACATATATTCAATACATAATCGTGTGTTCCTTTTATACACAAGTAACCCTAAACCGTTTCACAAGAAACGTATATTCTAAAACTTCTAAAAGATATGCATTATCACTTCCTAAATAAACTCATGCATATCCAAACTATATTACATAAAATATGGAAAAACTATATCCGCAGGAACTAATAATGCTGAAACTAGTCTTCAGCAGATACACTGCTTCAGCAGGAACCAGCTCTTCAGCAGTATCCTTCAGCAGTAACCATCAGCAGAATTCTTACTTAGCAGAATTCCCAACAATCCTCCCCTAATCTTGAATTTGACATGGTTAAGTTCAAGATTCTTGATAGATCTTTAAAGTTACATACCAAGAGGATTGATTGCGAACATCATTAGCAAAGAATCACCATCAGCAGGATCTCTATGATCAGCACATACTTGAGCAGCAACAAATGACCAAATGTACATCAAAGCAAATTAATTTCATACTATTCTCATCACATCCAGGTGTGTTAACTCCTGTAAGAGGTGAATCATTGAAAATAATGGATTTGATGTCTCTTTACCAATAGCCATCACTACTGGAGTAGCCAAATGTTTAAGTTCAAAAACTATGGTACACTGATGACCATATGATTTTTAGCAAATCATCAGCTGTAAACGGATTTGATTTGTCTTTACCTATAGTCGTTTGCTCAGGACTAGTCAATTATTTGTTTGATTTAATCACCTTGGTCAATTGAATACCAAATATGGTTTTCCACTGCCTTTACCACAAGCCATATACATGTGGGCTAGCCAATTATTGGGAATCCATTAAGGAAAAATCCATGGTCAATTGACAACCATTCAACTGTCAGCTGTTAAGCATGGGTGAGTTGAGTACCCAATAATTTTTAGCAAACTATTACAACTATCAACAGATTTGATGTGTCTTTACCAAAGCTGTACCCTTTGGACTATCCAACTTTTTGATGGAATAGTGAACATCAAGTAATTTGATAACCAGAGAAGGTGTGAAAATGATCATCACCAAACCTGCATACAACATACACAATACTATACAAATCTGTTAGTGTTTATATATATATATATATATATATATATATATATATATATATATATATATATATATTAACTAAAAGAAATAAATATACAACAATATACCATCAAATAGAAGCAACTCTGGAAGTCCTGATTCTGAGTTTGAACACTTTAACCAGAGATTCAGCAAACAACCTAGCATTCCCAGCTGGATCAGGAGGAATCTCCAACTTTTGTTGAAGCATTTTCTCCATAAGAGGCACTGTCATAGGATACCTTTTCCCAATAACCATAAGAAGCCTGAGTCCAGATGTAGTTTCTAACACATGAACATAGGGCATAGAGTAAAATTTCCAACTCTGAACTTTTCACCTCTGATTGTTTTTCCACACACCATAACCAGCACCAGTGGGAGTAGAAGAATCAAAAAGCACTCTGAGGTCACCCAATAGATACAATCTTGACCCTGTAGGAGTATGAGTTGCATAATATTTGTGAACCAAATCATTGAGAGTGAGCAAATCCTGATGATCCACAAGATGTAGTATCTCTTGTAGAAATGTGAATGATAGAGAAGTTTTATCAAGTCTATAAATGGTATTGATCTGGCCATTTTTAGATAATTCCCAATGAACCAAAACATCTCTAACTCCTTCTGGCCAATCATCAGGGGATCCTTCTTTGATAAATGAAGCATAAGGAGCATTAACATCTACCAGTGTTTGTGCTGAATGAGACATTTTTACTTTGGCCATTCGTTTACCTCTTCTTCCAGGAACATAAATTGCATCATGAGGTAAAGAAGGTTCCTCAGGAGCTACAACTTCAGTGGATACACCTTCTGAAGTACTAGTTTCCACTGATGGATTATCCATTTGTTCATCAGTAGAATCCTGAGAAGAATCAAGTGCAGCAGATGCATATTGTTCATCCATGGCCTTCCTTACTTGTTTAGCCCGGGCAGCTGCAAGCTCTACTTCTCTTTCCTTAAACTCATGAAATCTTGCCATCTCAGCTAGTTGTTCTTCAGCTAACCTCTTTGCAGCCTCTTCACCCAACCTCTCCTCCTCCAATTGTTTCCGGGTTCTCTTTCTAGAAGGAAGAAATTCTGCTACAACTTTGGCTTTACCTTTATCAATACTAGATGAAGCAGTAACAGGTGTTACATCAGCAGAAGTGGCAGGCAAAGATACCTGATCAACAACAGGAACATGCACATGTACAGTGGAACCAGCATCAGCAAGAATAGTAGGAACAAGCTTAGGAGCACCCATACCATCCTTTTCACACCTAGACTTAATTCTATTATACACCAGAACCAATTGTTCATCTGAAAGTGCCCAAACTTGTTTCCTAGTCCAAGCATTATTATATAAGGCACTGCTTTGACTTTTCACATAAGTTCTCATATAATCCCTTTGTTGTGCTTGAGTCAAAGGTTTATCCCTTTTTGCTTTGGCTTTTTGCTCATCTGCTTCTTTCTTCCTTAATTTCATCTTCTTCACAATTTCAGAAACCCAGTCCTTTTATCCACCTCATTTCCAAGAATGTCTGCAGCTAAACCAGGAGTAGTAATTACTTGTTCTCCAGTATTTTGCCAATCTGATTCATCAAAATTTTGAATAGCAGCATCCAATTCTTTCTGTCTTTCAAGAGGCTAGGTAGAAATATATCTTTGTGTAGTAGACTGATATTCTGAATCATATTTGGCTTGCTCTGCTTCTGCCAAATCAGTACTCTTCTTATAATCTTCCCATTCTTTCAAGAGTCTTTCTTGTTCAACTCTTTCTTCTTCTGAAATAAGTTCATCAGAACACACTTCATCACCTTCAGTAGAATTAACCTGAGGAATATCTAAACCTTCCATAGGATCAGCAGTTAACTTTTGAACATCTGAATCAATTATATTATCAGCATCAGAACACACTTCATCACCTTCAGTAGAATTAACCTGAGGAATATCTAAACCTTCCATAGGATCAGCAGTTAACTTTTGAACATCTGAATCAATTATATTATCAGCAGATCCTGTAGCCTTCAGGTTTGCAGTGGTGTCATCAGGAGAAACTTGCTTAAGAACAGATGGATCATGAACAGGTGAATCCATATACTCTTTACCAGCTACAAAGAATGTATCTACTGATGCATGAAGCTCATTAGTAGTCTTGTCAGTAGCAATACCACTAGTTGGTTGTTTCTCCTGAAGAGTATCATCAGCTTCTGCCATAAGAATGTCATCACCACTTGACACCTTAGAAGATTCAGCAGCTTTCTTTGCCAAATATTGTCTTCTACTTCTTCTGCTGAAGTAAATTGTTGGCTTAGGTTGTGATACTTCAGCAGCTTTGGGAGAAGAAACAAGTGACTGTCTAGCAACTTCAGCCAAAATTTCAAGAGAATCCAAATTTCCCTCCTGAGGCACTTCAGCAGCATCTGTCACAATCTTACTTTTCTTCTGCTGATTAAGTTGTGCCTCCAAATCCAAAACCCTACTTTTCAGCATATCAATCTCACCACCAAGAGTAGACTTGGTATCATCAAGTTCCTTTTGGAGATCTTCAGTCTTTCTGATATACCTACAAAGCAAATCATATACAGAAGTGAGAGTAACAGGGTCCTCTGCTCCACCAACAGATTTCTCAGTGGTAAATGGAGCTTCATTGAACCTAGCAGGAGAAACAGACATATGTACAACATTGGGAGAGCCTTCATCAACTGGCTCTCTCACAGGACTAGGTGTAGGTAATCTAGTGATCACAGGCTCAAGAGGTGTAGGTATCTGTGTACCAAAAGACTGAAGTGTCTCTTCAACCTCAGGAGTTAGCTCATCAGGAGCAACCTGAGATGGTGATGGAACAGGACTAGGTGACAGAGGTAAAGGGGAAGGTAGAGGTTGGTCAGAAGAAACAGGTAATGGTTCAGCAGTTGTATATGGCTCACCTACATTTACCACTGAAGGATTACCATCAGTAGCAACACCAGAAGTTGATGATTACCATCATCAGCAGCATTTGGAGAGGGCATATGGCAAGTAGCATCACCCTCAACTACATCATCATTGCCTTGTGGCAACATAGCAGCTAATAGAGGGCGATGTTCCCCATTATAGTTAGTTTTCATAGAGGCAAACAACGTTGAACCAAGGCTCTTAATAGGCATGATACGTGGGAATCGCACCAGGCTTTACCTCTCAAGGGATCTTGAGAAGCTTACAACCCCCACCAGGCAGTGTACCTGATCGTTGTAGTATAGTATAGTGACAAGTACCGGGGGATTGATCGTTCAACTAGGAATAGTGTCGCTAGGATTAGAAAACCTAAATACTAGTTCTAGAGATGAAGGATGATTATTTTTTGTATTTTTATATTTTTTAGAAAGCAAGTAAATATCCCGGGTTTGAAGGATTTGGGCGGAATTAGTTGCTAGTCAACTAACCCAATACTAAAGATGCAATCAAAATAAAATACTAGAAATGAAAACAAACTAAATTAACTAAGGTTGTGAGCAATAAATGGAGAAGTTGTGTTTACTTAGATATCACTACTCCCTAGATATCTTTTACACGTTAATTACTTGTTATAGTTGCGTGGATGACGGATTGTATTCCTTAATACCATTCATGGGGTGTCGTACTTAATTCCCCAATCCTATGAGTGCCTACTTCACTCCTATGTCAAGCCGGCTAAGAAGCTCCTAACATGGGATCATTAGAATTTACTCATGCATTAAATACAACCAATAAAACCTAGTGCACGTCAGTTCATGTTTCCTAAGACGTTCAAGCATGTTACCATTTGGAGATCTGCCAGTTTTCTTAAGCCTAACATCGAAATCATTCATCCAATACAACCATAAACAAGTAATCAACACATAATTAACATCTAGGTTTCATTAGATCTAAGCAAACACAAGATAGATCTAGCCTAGCATGATGGAATTAAGACAAGAACAAGATATAGACAACTAACACATAGACATATTGATTGAATTAAAAGAACACTTATCTCAATTACACATGAAAGGATTCAAGGGCTGAGAACCCTTGAAAAACCTGTAAAATTCGTACTAAGTTCGGCCTTAAGGTTTCTCCAAAACTTCTCCTTTTTTTATGAATGAAAATTAGAAAACTATATATAGGAAATTGAGGCTGACGGCGTCAAGACCAAATTGGTGACGCCGTCATCTCGCCGCCAAAAGAATTCTCGGACTGCCTTGATCTACTTCTGACGCCGTCACGTTATAACATTTTCCAGGCCATCACGTATTTTACTCTTGACGCTCTACCTTGTGACGCCTTCAATTCTGTACTGGGTCGTCATGAAAATTACTCTTGACGCCGTCAGGATTTTCTTCTTGACGTCGTCACCTACTGTTCCCAGCAAGGAAAATTAAGACTTTGGCATTTTCTTCACTTTTATGCTCCAAAAACGTCCGAATTGCTTCCTTTTCCAGATTTCTCTCCCAAAGTACCTAAAATCACAAAAGGAACGATTTAGGGCAATATTTGATCAAATAAATTCAATTCCGGGCTTAAATGACCCCCTAAAAGTGGTTCATTTTTTGCCTCATCATATACCCTTACACTTGAGATTTGCTTGTCCTCAAGCAAATGCGCTTTTATTCTAGTCAAAATACAAGTTAGGGGTCATTTAACACTAATATAAAAGTAATTACAATAAATAATCGTTCCACTAAAGACCAAAGACAAGCACGGAGGTCATACACTAGCACCTCACAAATAGTGTTTAGATACTCACATCTCTCGGGTGTAATAAAGTATAAATTACAATATGGAAACGGAAGATATCTCTCACTACCTGTCATAGCAAAATAGATTACCATAGGCTTGGGAAAGGATCAAACCTCCACCACATGGCGTAAGCACCTAGGATAAACTATCAAAGAGGTCTTTTAAAGGGTTGTAACGTTAGGTGTAGGGATATGAAATACACGGTTTTGTTGGATAAAGGAAGTTTTTACTGGTGGCGAGCTAACAATCTTGGTTAATTACATGTACAATATGGCGTTGCTAAGCCAAAACTAGACTCGACTTAAGCTAATAAATGAAAAATAATAAAAAACATAAAATGAACATAGAATAAAAAGGGATGGTAGTCCGTATGTTTTTTCTCTTTTCTTTTTTCTATTTTTTTCTTTTCTTTTTCTTGATTTTTCGATTTTTTTTTTTTTTTTTTTTTTTTTTTTTTTTTTTTTTTTTTTTTTTTGCATACACTCTTACCCTACCATCCAAAATAATACATCATAGGGAATGAACATTCCCCTTACACTTGAATTTTTACATACTTTACAATAAACTAAACTAATGACTCGAATTAAGAAAATCAAAACACTTGGAGCACTTTTAAGATTAACGCACCTATGGGGGTAATATATGATGTTCTTCCCCATTACTCCATAACATAAGTACTTTACCCATGAGTCCCAATCGTCCCAAAACAATATGTACAAGGATATGACTCGACTTAGCAACCATGTAATCAATTAGAAAGTTAACTTAGGGTTTAACAAATAACAATAATGCACTAAAAATGAGCGCATACACGGAAGGCTAAGGCGATTTGGTTGTACATTTAAGTGGGGTGTAACAAATTCTTCCTTTAAGTAAGATGCTTAAAGTTAGAAACGAAAAGATAGGCTTGGAGGGGTGTACTAGGGGTTTCGTGTACTAAAAATGAGTACAACGCTAAGGTGTGGGAAAAATTAGTTGACTTAACTAGCCAAATAATATGACATAAATGGTCAAGTAATTATGGTACGGGTTTAACACAAGGGTAATCCTAATGCCTCTTATCATGTAGTAAATCCTACCACACGAATGTAGTCTCACTAGCGGTCTCGGGATGCATCACTAACGCAAGTTCTAGAATCTAAATGCTACCGGTACACTCATAAGCACTAATAGTAAATGCTTTTCCTATCAAATCTAAAGGCGAACCTCACATATTTGGGTGGAAATTTTTTTTGAATATACGGTTATGTGCAAGTCATACAATCTCCTATCCATGAGACGCTTGCTATAGCTAAAGTTTCACTCCTAAATGTTGTAAAAAAATTTAAATTTGGCGCTAAAATTGCACTAACAAGCATTTCTCATAGTTTTATTACACATCTACCATCAAACAAAAAAAACTCAAGC
The DNA here is from genome assembly GCA_030686995.1 of Artemisia argyi. Lineage (NCBI taxonomy): Eukaryota > Viridiplantae > Streptophyta > Magnoliopsida > Asterales > Asteraceae > Artemisia > Artemisia argyi. Next base: position 21,727 of record JARVZY010002546.1, read on the forward strand.
GAAAGTGTACATGTAAGGTATCATCATTTTACCCTCCCCTTACACTTAGGATGAACATTGTCCCCAATGTTCAAGTAAAGAATGTAAAAGTGAAAAAGTAAAAAGAATGAAATCAAATACTCCCCTGATTCGCTCGGTATGGATAATAAGGTGGCCAGGTTAAATCTTCCTCCTAGAAAATGAACAATCAAAGCTTCTCTTCCAGAATATAAATCATCTTCTTGTCATACATAACCTGTAAATCCTGAGAAAACAAACAAGACAACCTCGCATAAAATCGGAGGCAATCTACATAGGTTACTAAATCCTAGAAAATAAAATAAGATATAATGCTTGTGGAATGAAGTTTGCAGATTTCCTGGAGATTATAAAATTTAATACTTCAGCAAAAACTTTAAGACTCCGTTAGAGAAACAAAACTGGTAAAATTTCCAGATTTTTACACTTGACGCCATCAAGAGCAAGCTCATGACGCCGTCAGCAGTGACCTGCAGAAATTCTTGTGTTAAGTTTCCGGAAAATTTCTGGAAATACTTGGTCCTAGTTCCTGGAAAATCTTGCAAAACTTCATTATGACACAATACAAGCATTTGACTCTAAGAAATATGAATATACATGTTCACTTAATATTGTGGAGAATCATGATCGGTTTTGTTTCTTAAAAAAAACATATTTGGGGTTTCCCCTTACACTTATCTTTTGCGAAATACCTTTGGATGAAGTTAAGACTAAGCCAAACGACGAAATAAAGTATTTTCACCATTTTAGTGTTGAAACATGATCTACCAACAATAAAAATAAAGCATGCATACGGAAACAAATAACAAACAAACAAAATAAAAATCACACAAAACATGGGTTGCCTCCCAAGAAGCGCTTGTTTTTGTTCGAGTCACGAGCCTGACTCTACCCTTATTTAACAGAAATAGGGGTGGTTTTCCCTACACTTAGGATTAAGTGCGGGTGGAAGTAGCGATACACACCCTTAGGGTATATGCCACGTGAGGAAAGAGTAGTGGATGAATTATATGCTCAAACGGGTGTGCTCCTATCATCATAACCTTACCTAATTCAATCGGGTTAATGGTTGGATTAAGATTTTCTCCTAGAAAGGCATCATTTTCAATCAACTTCAAGAGATTACTAGTTGGGGATCCATCTTGACCTGATAAACCCGGTTTAAACCCATAATGTTTCTTATGATCAATCATGAATGGGTGGTGTAAGCATGTAAGGTCATTTTCCACTCCTATATTGGTTTCCTCTCTACAAGGCTTAGAGTCCACTACCTTTATCCTAAGACTACCCGGACTACATGGTTTGATGGGTGGATCGGGACCTATTTCAATTCCTAAATTTTCATCCAAGGATGGAAGATTAGGTAACGGTTTTGGTTGAGGCTCTGGTTCATCAGAACTAGGAACTTCCTTAGAACTAAAAGAATGGTCATCATTATAAGTATTCAAACCTATATACTCAAGTTGTGTTTGGTCCAAGGGCTCTACCTCTATCGGGGCTCCTATAGTCTCTTCTACTTCTTCCGGGTAAGTTACGGGTGGTATGTGTGCCTCAAATGATGGCAGGACTTGTGGGGTACTTAGTGAGCTTATATTATTTACCTCATCATTCCCTATGTCACGATCACCTATATCCTCAACAGGTGTTTTATTATAATCTAACCCTAACATTTTCCCAAGTATCTCACGTGCTTCCCTAGGCATCTCAACTTCTATGTCCGAATCATACGGATCATCCTCAATATTCTGACTGCTATATACAAATTGCCCAAAAGATTCATCATCTGTTTCTTGAGATTCATCATCATCGATCATAAAACCTAGGTCTTTTTGATCAATGTGATCATGTTCGGCTAAATCCTCCATCACATGAAGGTCACCTATGTGTTCATCCTGTATTATGGTAGGGCCTAACCATGACATGCAGCTAGGTGGCTCATAGGAAACTATCCTAGGTGAAGGCTCATATGGTGCATAGGTTTCACTAAGTGAGGCATTTTGAGGGGTTGATGGAGCTCCTAAGGTGAATTCTTTAAAAGTCTTATGCCCTAGGTCTCTTTTCTCAAGGTACTCAATAAAATCAATATAAGATCATGTCCTCCTCCTTTCATTCGTCCATCTTGGTATATCCAAACTAGTGTAATTATATTTTTTCTGGTAAAACTCTAGTGTCAGACTTGGTGGATTCACATTCTCCATAATGGTGAACGGAATAGTCAATGAAAATTACAAACAAACACACAAAGAAAAAGATAGACTAACGAAAACCTAAAAATAAAAATAAAATCTTACTAGAAAGGAATCTAGCAAGTAGACCTAATAAAAAGGAATCGTAACCTAGACAATAACTATTCCCCGGCAGCGGCGCCAAAAACTTGATACGTGGGAATCGCACCAGGCTTTACCTCTCAAGGGATCTTGAGAAGCTTACAACCCCCACCAGACAGTGTACCTGATCGTTGTAGTATAGTATAGTGACAAGTACCGGGGGATTGATCGTTCAGCTAGGAATAGTGTCGCTAGGATTAGAAAACCTAAATACTAGTTCTAGAGATGAAGGATGATTATTTTTTGTATTTTTATATTTTTTAGAAAGCAAGTAAATATCTCGGGTTTGAAGGATTTGGGCGGAATTAGTTGCCAGTCAACTAACCCAATACTAAAGATGCAATCAAAATAAAATACTAGAAATGAAAACAAACTAAATTAACTAAGGTTGTGAGCAATAAATGGAGAAGTTGTGTTTACTTAGATATCACTACTCCCTAGATATCTTTTACACGTTAATTACTTGTTATAGTTGCGTGGATGACGGATTGTATTCTTTAATACCATTCATGGGGTGGCGCACTTAATTCCCCAATCCTATGAGTGCTTACTTCACTCCTATGTCGAGCCGGCTAAGAAGCTCCTAACATGGGATCATTAGAATTTACTCCTGCATTAAATACAACCAATAAAACCTAGTGCACGTCAGTTCATGTTTCCTAAGACGTTCAAGCATGTTACCATTTGGAGATCTGCCAGTTTTCTTAAGCCTAACATCGAAATCATTCATCCAATACAACCATAAACAAGTAATCAACACATAATTAACATCTAGGTTTCATTAGATCTAAGCAAACACAAGATAGATCTAGCCTAGAATGATGGAATTAAGACAAGAACAAGATATAGACAACCAACACATAGACATATTGATTGAATTAAAAGAACGCTTATCTCAATTACACATGAAAGGATTCAAGGGCTGAGAACCCTTGAAAAACCTGTAAAATTCGTACTAAGTTCGGCCTTAGGGTTTCTCCAAAACTTCTCCTTTTTTTTATGAATGAAAATTAGAAAACTATATATAGGAAATTGAGGCTGACGGCGTCAAGACCAAATTGGTGACGCCGTCATCTCGCCGCCAAAAGAATTCTCGGACTGCCTTGATCTACTTCTGACGCCGTCACGTTATAACATTTTCCAGGCCGTCACGTATTTTACTCTTGACGCTCTACCTTGTGACGCCTTCAATTCTGTACTGGGTCGTCATGAAAATTACTCTTGACATCGTCAGGATTTTCTTCTTGACGCCGTCACCTACTGTTCCCAGCAAGGAAAATTAAGACTTTGGCGTTTTCTTCACTTTTATGCTCCAAAAACGTCCGAATTGCTTCCTTTTCCAGATTTCTCTCCCAAAGTACCTAAAATCACAAAAGGAACGATTTAGGGCAATATTTGATCAAATAAATTCAATTCTGGGCTTAAATGACCCCCTAAAAGTGGTTCATTTTTTGCCTCATCGAGGCACATGAATCCTATCTTCAGTGGTTATGTCTAAAATTATTTGTAAAAACCTAGGGTACATTAAAAACTTATGATTTTGTTTCTCAATATTTTCTAGCATATTAGCAAAAATAAACTTTGAGAAATTATAAGTTAACCCTTTAGAGAGACAGACAATACCACAACCCAATTGTAGAGAGAATTGATCCCATCCACCACACTTATTGCTAATACATTGGAGCAGCAAATGCACCAAATACCTCCACTTGGGACAAAACTGATTCTTCTGCCACTTAGTTGTGTCAGTGCTTTGATAACCAGCTTCCTTCAACCCAACAAGTATTTCTTCAGTATTGGAGTGGTAAACACCATTCTCATCATCCAACTGAAGCTTAATCCTGATCAAACCTTCAGTCACCACATACTCATTACCATCAATATCAGCCACGGTCTCTGTGTCAGATCTCTTCCTGGCAGATGCCCAAAATTGCTTCACCATTGATTCATAAATCACATTGGGACAGTGTGTCAAAGCAAAATGAATCTTTGAACGCTGTAGAAACTCCACCATTAAATCAAACTCTTCATGACCCTTAGTCTTTTTCAAAATAGCATAATGGTTATGATCTTTCTTCAATTGAAGTTGTGCCATTTGAATTATTTTGCGTGAGATGGTTATGAATTATGAAAAGAATGATGGGTTTAAATGGAGTGATGGGAGAATAATTTAGTTTAGGCAAAGATATGCAAAGTAGGTTATATTTGGAAGTTCCCCAATCGTGGTCAAAATTATCAGAACAAACTGTTAACCAAGTCTGACGTGTAAAGCGAAATCCTCCAAATTTAAAACTACCCTTCAGCAGAAACAAAAGTCAATCTGCTGATGGATGGTCAATCAGCAGAAACCAATCAAAAGTAAAAATATCTTCAGTAAATATCTTGATTTTACTGTGCCACCCAACTCGCATTAATTATCATAACACCTAGACTTTGCCTATTTAATAACCCCCAAATCACACTTCTCAGATATCAAATTAAACCCAAATCAAATCAAAACCCTAATTTCACAATTACCCCAAATTCATCACCAAACAATGTCTTCCAAACCCATAATAATTGACCTGGCCTCCTCTTCTTCCTCTTCTTCCTCATCCGATGATCTTCCACCGTATCCATCGGAAATAGATGATTCAGATTATGCAAGAGAATTGGAAAGGTGATGGAATGCTTTGGAGAAGGGGGAACCAAGTAATGCCCTCGTTCCTGCTGAGAGACAATATGTCTCTCCCTTCATCTTTACTTCTGATGAAGATTCTTCAGAGGATGAAGACGAAGATCCATCATTTCTTCCTCCTTCCACACCAGAGAGACCATAACCAAGGCCTAGGAAGAGAAATCCATCTCTTCCAACATCACGGGGTGTGGTGTTGGGTCTTCCTGCTCCAGAATCTGGTTCATCTTACCATGGACGCAGGGGAAAGGGCAAGAAGACAGATGTAGTGGGTAAAGGGAAAGGGAAAATGGAGTAGAAGATGATGGGATGTTGCCAAGGACCAAAGATATAAAACTCGGTTCTTGAGCATCTTCTTGCCTTGAACTGATGTTATAAAACTAGGTACTTGAGCATCTTCATCGTCCTCCTCATCATTCTTCTTCGATTTTCACCTTCAGCTTCTTCATCATACTGGTCATGCATATCCACCAGTCCTTTTGTAATGGATGATAGAAGCATAATATAGACTTGGTAGTCTTAGCATAGTAATGATCTTTGTAATCGACTTTGAAATTATATGTAAGCTGTAAATTGTTTCTTGAATGAATGAAATCTTTCCTTAATTGTCAATTCTTGTGTTATTATTCAGTAGAAACAATGTGTTTCAATATAATTGACTCTTCAGTAGAAACAATACACAGCATACAAGACCATATTCCCATTGAAACTGCTCTTGGTGAAATTCAATCAATGAGGACAATCTGCAAAACAAACACAGAGTAACAAAACAGACAACTCTTACAGAAACATTAGTTGGTTAGTGTTAGTAAAACAATAATATACACAAATTATACAAAGTTTACAATCACAATCCTCCCCTGAGGCTTATGCCTCCCCTCAAACTTTGCATTCAAGGGTTAAGCATACCAATATGGACCACTATGTGTTGAAACCTAGGTCCATCAAAAGCTTTAGTTAACAGATCTGCCACATTATCATCTGTGTGAATTTTAACCACTTTAATTAAATGTTTTTCATAAGCATCCCTGATATAGTGGTGTCTGATTTCAATATGTTTGGTTCTATTATGAAAAACTGGATTTTTAACAATGCAAATGGTACTTTGATTGTCAATAAAGATGGTGGTATTCATGAAATTATACCCATAATCCAGCAATTGATTCTGGATCCGTAGAACCTGTCCACAACAATTAGCAGCAGCAACATACTTTGCTTTAGTAGTAGAGGTAGCAACAATTGTCTGTTTCTTGCATTGCCAAGAAATCTGTCTTCTTCCAAGGAATTGGCAACCTCTAGTTGTGGATCTCCTATCCATATTTGCTCCAGCATAGTCCCTATCACTATATGCTTCCAGCTTAAAAGGAGATTCTTTTGGGTACCAAAGACCTAATTTGGGTTGGCCTTTCAGGTACTTAAAGATCTTTTTCACAGCATTCAAGTGAGAAGTAAGTGGAGTGACTTGGTGCCTTGAACATGCACTCACAACAAATGTAATATCAGGTCTAGAAGCAGTCAAATACATCAAAGAACCAATCATGGACCTGTATAAATGGACATTCACAGGAAGATCAGGCTCAAGATTGTTCTTTGGTTTGGGAGCTTCATAGGGAGTAGTGGCAGTTCTGACATTATCCATATCAAACTTCTTCAACATATCTTTTACATACTTATCCTGATTGATAAAGATACCATCAGGTTTCTGCTGAACTTGTAAACCCAAAAAGAAAGTGAGCTCCCCCATAGCACTCATCTGAAATTCTCCCTTCATCAAATCCTCAAACTCTCTACACCATTCCTCTTTAGTGGAACCAAATATGATTTCATCCACATAAACCTGCACTAGAATGATATCCCTGGAGTCTTTCTTCAGGAAGAGAGTCTTGTCAATGGCACCTCTTCTGTAACCATGCTTCAGCAGAAATGTAGATAGCCTAGCATACCAAGCTCTAGGTGCCTGATGTAGTCCATAGAGAGCTTTAACCACCTTATAAACATGATCAAGATGATCTGGGTCTTCAAAACCCTTGGGTTGAGTCACATAAACCTCCTCTTCAATCTCACCATACAGAAAAGCACCTTTGACATCCATCTGATATACCATAATGCCCATATAAGATGCATAGGCCAAGAATATCCTGATTGTTTCAACTCTAGCCACAGGTGCAAAGACTTCATCATAGTCTATGCCTTCCTCTTGCCTGAACCCCTGAGCCACTAACCTTGCTTTGTTTTTCACCACAATACCCCATGCATCTCTTTTATTCTTCAAAATCCATTTTGTCACAATTGCATATTTGCCATCAGGGAGAGGGACCAGTATCAAACCTGCTGATTCTTAAATTGTAACATCTCTTCTTGCATTGCTTCAAGCCAACTTGAATCAGAAAGTGCTTAAGGAACACTGGTTGGCTCTATCTATGAAAGGAAGCAAGCAAACAGACAATGTTTGAAGTGTGTATGATTGTCCCTTTGTTGATTGTAGACATAGGAAATGAAAGCAACTTCACCATATTTAGTGTTCTTCACAGTACTTCAAGTTCTAACAGGTGCTTGAGGATCTCCAATAATCTTTGATAGGGGATGAGCATTATTGATCCTCTTTGTTGCTGTGGGGTTGACATTGATTGAGGTATCAAGGTTGTTGACAGAGGGTCCAAACTCACTATCATAGGAAGCTGAGTTAAAGATAGCAGTCTTGGGTTGATAATTACCAAGATCAGAAGAACTTGGGAATCTTGTAAAAGGCTTCTCAAAGTCTATAGAAACTTCAGTAGAAATGGGAGATTGTGCAGCAGAACTATCGGCAGTTTTGATCACTTCAGCAGGAACGGGAGAGCCTTCAGTAGAACTGTCAGAAGCATCCTTGTTTCCACTGACTGCTTGTGCTGATTGTTGAAATATGGCATCAGTCTCTTGTGCAACCTTTTCACTGAGTCTCTGAGCTTCCTGAGTGGCTGCATGTTCTTGCTTCTTGAGTCTAGCAAGATCCTCTGCATAATGTGACTCATCTTCTTGTTCAGCAGCAGAATGATTACCTACAAAATGGTTAGGTGGAAAAGAAGGTACAACAATAGTTTGTTCATCTTTCTCAGAGTCACTCTCTGAGTCATCATCCAGGGAACCTGCAGGGTTAGTAATTTTATCTTTGGTACCTGCATTTGGATTAGTGACATGTATAGTATAACCCAAGTAATCAGTCAAGTAATCTAGGTCAAAATACCAAGAATGACCTTGTCCTTGAACATTAGACTGATCTTCTAGAAATCTCAGGTTAAGGGTTTCCTCAATTCTTTTAGCCTGCAAATTGTAAACCCTATATGCCTTGCTATGAGCTGAATACCCCACAATATATCCCTCATCAGCCTTGCCATCAAACTTTTCTAGTACATCACTTGTGTTCAAAATGGTCACTTTAGACCCAAAAGGTTTAAGGTAACGAATGTCAGGAACTTTCCCAATGAGAAGTTCATAAGGTGTCTTGACATGAGGTCTAGTGATGGATACCCTGTTCAAGACATAGCATGCAGTGCTTACTGCTTCAGTCCAAAACATAGTGGGTAACTTAGAGTCTGCAAGCATGGATCTTGCTGCCTCTATTAAGGTCCTGTTTTTCCTTTCAGCAACCCCATTTTGTTGTGGGGTTCTTGGAGTGCTATAGTCCCTTTTTATCCCTTTAGACTTACAGAATTCTATGAAAACAACATTTTTGAATTCTGTCCCATTGTCACACCTAATGCCTTTAACCTTTTTATTTAGCTGGTTTTCAATTAGGGTAATGAATTCTTTTAAAATAGGAGTTGTTTAATCTTTAGTTTTCAAAAAGAATACCCAGCAAAACATGCTATAACCATCAGTGATAACCAGGCAGAAGTACTTATGATCAATACTTCTTATAGGAGTTGGACCAAAGAGATCCATGTGCAGCAACTAAAGAGGTTCTGAAATGGTGCTCACAGCTGTTATGGCTTTGTATGAGGATCTGTGTTGCTTCCCTTTGTTGCATGCAACACAATTATGTTCATTGGTGAAGACCTTTGAAGGAAGTCCCTGAACCAGACCAAGTTTAGAAAGCTTGTTAATGGTCTTGTAATTCACATTTGCCATCCTTCTATGCCATTTTGTAGATTCATCCAGGGAAGCTTTGGCCACCAAGCATGTTAGATCACCTTCTGGTTTAACATCATTCAAATTGAATGTGTACAGGTTGAAGGTTCTAGGAACTCTCAGCAAAACAGTTGTATCTTCTAGAAGTTTGAAGTCCTTGGAGAGCACAAGACATTCATCCTCACAGAAGAAAACTTTATTCTTAGTGTCACAAATTTGTGATACAGAGAACAGATTAAAGTGCTCAAGTTCCTTCACATAATAGACATTTTCAAAATCTAACAATGGTGTTTTAATAGTGCCCTTCCCAGTGATTCTTCCATCTCCTCCACCAAAAGTCACATTGCCTCTTCCTTCTATAGGCACAAAGTCATGCATCTTATCTTTATTCCCTGAAATACTTCTGGAACAACCACTATCTACTATACCTACTTCAGTACTCTTCAGAGGATGATCCTACAACAACAACAAAAATATACAACAATTAGTACACATTGGAGACTCAAGTCATTGCTGACTTGAGCCTGCCTTGTGGATCATTAGTTGTAGGCCATGTAGATGTTTTAGATCCACCATTGTTCTTGGGCCTGTATTGCATATTAGGTCCCTTCTTTGTCCAAGAACAACCTGCTGAGGGCTTCACAACAGTATCCCAATACCCTCCACAATCACACATAGAGTCAAACTGTCTAGGCCAATAACCATTATAAAAGAAAGAACTAGTGGGTCGCACATAAGGTCTAGTACCAGTTCTTCTCCATGAAGAATGTTTTTCAGCAGAATTGTGTTTCTGCTGATGTGGGACAAAAGATGGTATATTATTAACATTCTTCCACATTTGCCTAGGTTTGCTTTGATTAACACAGACACCCATTCTTTGCTCATGAAAAGTACAATCCTTAATCAAATGAAATTTACTTCCACACACAAAGCATTTCTTCTTTTTAGAAGATTTATTAAAAGTGAAAGATGTTCCATAACATGAAAAAGAATTCAAACCACAAACATTAACATAATTGTTTTTAACATAACTAGAAACATCGTTTTGCAAAGAATGAAATAACAAGTCTTCAGAGGAAACTGTCTTGTTATTAGCAGTAACTCTAACAGGCTTGTAGGGAGTCTTGGGTGATGTCTTGGGTGTGGTCTTGGGAAGGTCTGACTTTTCACTTGAATCACAACTGGTATAAACAGTAGACCCTTGATCAAAAGACTTGTCACTGTCAGAACAAGAGACAAAGTCAGTAGATTTAGAAACAGGGTCTGGCAACTCACTTGACTTTTTGCCATAAAGATGGTGTGATCCATCAAAGTCAACAGGTATGGACAGGTCTATAGGCATGTGTTCTCCTCTAATAGGTCCAGGTACAACATTTAAACCCCCTTCCTTAACAAATTTTACAGGTGTTTGAAATTCTTGGGCAGGTTCAGGGTCAAAAACACTTGATATATCAGGATAAGTTAATTCTTCAGGATCTATATATTTATCATATCCTAATGCCTTTCTAAACCTAACAGATTGACGACCATCAATCAATTTATTTAAATTAGAAGCCCCTTCTTGCCACTTCATACGACCAGCCACTTCTTTATCAAACTTTACTTGTAATTCTTGTTTTCTAGTTCTACATCAGCTTTTTCTTTTTCAGTTCGTCTTAAATCTATCTTAGCACACTCTAAGTCACTTTCTAAGACTCTTATCTTTTCTTCATATTTAAGCTGATTCTTTTGAAACCAAACCTTCTGTTTTTCTAAAGTTTTTAAAGCCTTTTTATAGGCCTCAACTTCTACATAGCACTCATTGTATTTAGGTTTCAATTCATCATATTCTTGTTTAAGTTCATTATATCTTACACGACATCCAAAAACACAATTATGTACCTGAGAGATGCCCATCAAGGACACCTGCTCCTTCTTATCCTCTGTGGGGCAGTATGCCAGCATATTCACTTGTTCAGAGGTAGAAGCTTCCTCTTCAGCAGGTTCATGAACAGTCCAATCAACATGATCATCCACAGTCACCAAAGCTTTGGAAGGTACAGCTTTAGAAGTTCCTGATTCCAATAGATATGAGCCATATCTAACTTCATCACCAGGTTTCCTGTCCTTGCATTCTCTTGAGAAGTGGCCCATCTGACCACATGTGTAGCACTTAACCTTCCTTCTGTCAAACCTTGCTGCATCTCTTCCCTGAAAACCAAACTTTCTACCAGACTTATTCTCAAACCTTTTGATATTCATAGAAATCATTGCCAACTGCCATTTCAAGTGCATCTCCTCCATCTCCAAAAGAGTGAAGCACATCTTTAATTATATTACTGGACTTTGATTTAGGGGTTGGTTTAGAGTGAGCATGGGAAGATGATGCTGAGGTGTAAAAGCTTGAGGCATGATGCACCGGTTTTGATGTGGTGCTTACAAAGGCTAAGTGAGTGGATGGACGAATGGGACTTCTAACATCAGGCTTAAGAGATTTAAGCCTGTTATAGAGGTCATCAAATGAGATCATGTCCAATCCTCCTTTAGCTTTGAGAGCAATGCTGACTTGCAACCAGGATGGTGGCAAAGATCTCAGAAACTTAGCATTGCAGTCCTCATTATCTGGCCTAGCCTTCAGCTGATTAAGTTGACTCAAGATCTTGTGGAACATGTCATAACCTTTGTGGATTCCTTCTTCCTCAGATATCTGAAACTCTTGAAACTGCTGCTTCAACATTGACTTCTTTATCCTTCTTGACTCTTCATTCCCACCAAATCTAGCCTTGATGGCCATCCAAATGTCCTTGGCATCTTCCATGAAGTGGAAGTCACCCATGTGGTCATCTGGTATAGCCTGGAGAAGAATTGTTCTGACTTTATTCTCCCTCTGCACGGCTAGAACTTCTTCAGCAGTTTTGGGACCTACAATAGTAACAATCCCATCAGCATCTTTGACATGTTTCTTCAAGCTGTTACCCTTACGGACAACTTCCCAAAGATTCCAGTCAATGTTTGTGATCCAGTTTTGCATCTTCATGGACCACAAATCATATTCCTCTGCATTCTTAAGGTATGGAAATTTAGCATTACTGTTTGAGAGATTGAGTTGTTGGAGAGAAGTGGTGTTTTGGTTCTGAGTTGCATCAGATTCATCATCTGTTCCAGGCATTGTTTTTGGTGTTTTTGATTGAGGGTGTAAGATTGGTTTATCTTAGTATCACAGAGACTCTCCCATGGCTCTGATACCACTTGTTGATTCTTAGACCTTGATAGATCTTTGAGCACTCGTGGATCGTTAGTTATGTTAATGTAATCAATAACACACTAAAAGATAATCTCTGTAACTTTTATTTTAAAGCGGAAACAAACACAAGTTTTAACAACTAAATACTAAGAACAGTTGATCCCCTATGGATCTTTTAATAATAATAAAATTGTTTTCTAAAAACATATATTCAATACATAATCGTGTGTTCCTTTTATACACAAGGAACCCTAAACCGTTTCACAAGAAACGTATATTCTAAAACTTCTAAAAGATATGCATTATCACTTCCTAAATAAACTCATGCATATCCAAACTATATTACATAAAATACGGAAAAACTATATCCGCAGGAACTAATAATGCTGAAACTAGTCTTCAGCAGATACACTGCTTCAGCAGGAACCAGCTTTTCAGCAGTAACCATCAGCAGAATTCTGACTTAGCAGAATTCCCAACAAATAGTACGTTACAAATTAAACATGCAATATTTTACTATACGAACTATACTTTATTATACAAATTATAATTTATACTCTTGAATATACTAATTACTTTAATGTTTTATGTTTTTATAGTTTGGTTAAAAAGGAGATTTGTTTTATAGTTCGCTTTTAATAATGTAATTTATTTGAACAACGAAGTCCGTCTTTCACAAAAAATGAGAGTTTCAAACATGAACCGAAAATTGGTACCGAACATTACGAAAAAAACAATTAGATCCAACCTGTGTGCATCACATGGGTCCTAAGGCAGTCCAAACCAATGTGCATCGCATGGGGATGAATATAAAAGGTCTACAACATTAATGTCATCGCTTCATATTTAAAATAATTTATGTAACTGTTAGCATTAAAAATATATATTGAAAAGTGATGGTCATTCTCATACGTGTAACTTTGTAATGTGTCGTATTTTACAATAGAATAGTCAAATGGGCTTATGGTTTGGACTAATCTAATAGGTTGTAAGTTATGTATTATGGCTAGTCCATAGTTTATGTAAAAGTCCAAGTCCATCACCAAGCCCATCCTAAGGCCCATAAGGTCTTAAGTCTTATGTATAAAAGACACCACACACCTCATTTGTGTGGTGTGCTTGTGTGTGTATTATGTGTGTTTTTCTTGAATAAAAGCTCTCATTTCCATCTCTCTCTCTCAATACATACGAATCACATATATATCATACATGTCACCATCTTTCCATCTTTCCTTCTTATTGTGCTTATATTGTGTGTGATAAAGTTGTAATATTTATGGTCATACAAGTGGTATCAATCGCCTAACAATGATTTAGGAGGGTTGAGGGGTTGTTGTGTTTCGTTTTTTTAAGCTTTATACACGAATTTTTATAAAAAGTTTCTCACTTTTCTTGTTTTTCTTGGTTTTTAACACTTTTTTGCTTACAAACTAGTGTTATAAACCTTATCTAACAAGAAAGTTTTAATCTTTTTAAAAAATTTCGAGCTTACATATTCGATTTTGGTTTTGTACTTGTTTTCGAGATCTCAAAAAGTTTCATAAAAATCATCAAGTTTTGAACTTTCTTCAAGTTTTGGTGTTTTTTAGCCTAGAAGTACAAGAATCTTGGATTGCAAAAGTCGTTTGGGTGTGCTTTAAGCTTATACTAAAAACTGTCATATTGTCGAAATCCCACCATAATTTCGAAATCACAATTTGACCAATTTTCGAGAACACCAGAAACGGTCTCGTTCGTGCTCACACTTGGATACTCGGTCTTTTCTCTCTTGTATAAGAAAGAAAAGTACTTCGACTTTTGGAAAACTTTCGAAATTATATAATTTCGAAAAGTGGTTTGGTGACTTTGTGTTTTCGAAAACACCTTTAGTTTCGAAATCACAATTTATCGCAAACTTGAGTTTCGCAATCTCTCAACTGAGTTTCGCAAACCCTAAGTTTCGAGAACTTCAAGTTTCGCAATCTTGTTTTCGCAATCTTTGAAAGAGAAAATTTTCGAGATCACAGAAGTTTCGCAATCCATCTGTTTCGCAAACACAGAAGTTTCGCAATCCATAAATTTCGAGAACTTGGACAAAGTTTCGCAAACTTGAAAATTTTCGAAAACTTGGACAATTTATCGAAAACTTGAAAACTTTCGAGAACTTGGACAAACTTTCGAGAACTTATATTTTCGAGAACACAGCAAAGTTTCGAGAATTTTGAGAAAAGTGAGGTTTTTGACGACCAAACTTCAAACGGCCATAACTTTTGAACTGTAACTCCGTTTTCGACGAATCAGCTGTCAAAACGACCGTCAGACAGAGAAGAACGACACGCTAAATGATTTATTGACTTAGGCGAGGTTTCGAGGCCTAAAAACGCTCCGAGAAGAAGTTATTGAGGTTTTAAGGTTTTCAGTCAAAATTTTCACCATAAAAACTTGCATCAACTCACTCTAAACTCTACTCCTATTTCGTTGGAACGATCCAAGAATCAACTTTATCCATCTAAACTTCATCAAATGGCATCTCAGCAAGATATTCATGCAGCCGGTGCGGAAAACCGACCTCCTATGCTTGAAAAAGGTGGATATCTCCTATGGACAAGCCGCATGCTTCGTTACATCAAAACTAAGACTGATGGTAACCTCATGCTCAACTCCATTAAGAATGGTCCATTTCAGCCAAGACAAGTTCAAGTTGCCGGTGATCCAAACTCAACAAATCCTACTGAACCATACATGCGTCTACAAACAGAAGAAGATTACACTGATGAAGACAAGGCGCAGATCAAAGCTGATGATATGGCAATGCATCTAATCCAACTTGGATTACCTCGGGAGATCTTTGCTGCGGTTGACAGCTGTGAAACTGCTCATGCTATGTGGGAACGTGTTAGAAGGATTTGTCATGGAACAGAGATTGGACAACAAGACGTTGAGAACAAACTTCTTACTGAATGGGAGAACTTCACATCCACTAAAGGTGAACAGATTGAGTCATACTACACAAGGTTTTGCACGTTGATGAATGAGTTAATCAGAAACAAGTTGACACCTCGAACAATTGCAACAAACATCAAATTCGTCAATAACCTTCCAGAAGAATGGGGTCGTTATGTTACAATTGTTAATCAGACAAAGGACTTACATCAGGTGAATTATGATCAACTCTATGACTTTCTGAAGCAAAACCAAGCTGAGGCTAATGAAGTTAGGAAAGAAAGATTGGCAAAGAATCATGATCCTCTCGCACTAATTGCTAATACACCAACACCATTACAAGTGAACACTCAACAATCATCATCATCCATTCACAACTACATGCAACCATCAGGCATTCAACAACCAACACCGGTCTACCAACAACAATTCTACCCACAACATCAAGAAGTTATTCCACAACAGACATACCCACAATTCCAAGAACCAGAATTCACTGACAATGATGAAGCTACTGCAGCATTGACACAAGCGTTTGCTTTTCTGACAAAAGCATTCCAAGGACGCTATTCTACACCAACAAACAACAACCAAAGGATTTCATCGAATACTCGCAACAGGCAGATCGCTCAGCCGAGTTTCAATATGGGCAACGGAGGCCAAATGGTTGGAGTTTATGGGAATCAGCAAGGATATGCTATGGGATTTAATATGGGCAATCAGAATATGCAGAATGCAGGTCAGTATGCAGGGAATCAGTATGGTCAGTATGCAGGGAATCAGTTGGGTCAAATTGTTGGAAAGCAGAGGGGTCAGAATGTTGGTAATCAGGCAATGGGTAATCAGAATAGAAATGTTGCAGCTCCAGTAGTTGGGAATTTGGGAAATATGAATCAGGGTAATCCGGTAAAGTGTTTCAACTGCCAGGGTGTAGGTCATATGGCAAGGAACTGTCCTACTAAGCCAAACAAGAAAGATCTAGCGTACTTGCAGAAAGCAGTGATGTTGGCACAAAAGGCAGAGGCAGGATTTCAGTTGAATGCAGAGGAGAATGACTTTATGGCTCTTATGGATGACATGGAAGATAGAGAAGATATCGATGCGAACTGCATATTCATGGCGAATCTTCAGGAAGCTAAGTATGACACAGATTCTGACACACTTCCTGTTTATGACACCAATGCACCATCTGAGGTATCTAACTTCAACACATGTCACAATAATGATATATTTGATATGTCTCCTCATGAGGAACAACATTTTGAGAAGCAAGCACCTACTTATGATACATTCCTGGACACGCCAAGTAGTAGCAATACTCCTTCAGCAACTCCACATATGAATCATAATGGAGGCTTCGTTTCAAAGCATGCTGAGAATGATGAGGAAACACGTGCCTTATTTGAATCATTATTAAATAACTGTGGTATTGAAATCGAGAAAGTGAAAAAGGTCAATCGCGATGTTAAGGCCGCGAATGTTAAATTGACCGCTGAGCTTGAGAGTTACAAATCAACCGTTAAAGCTCTTGAATTTCATAAAAAAAGATTGTCTAAATTAGAAACTGGTTATCAAAATTCCGTTTCAGAGAAACAACAATTGCAACTCAAGTTTGACACACTTGATGTTAATTCTTTCAAAAAGATAAAATCTTTAAACACGGAAATTTCTGATTTAAAAAACCAACTTTCTAAACAAAAAACAGCTTATTCCAATCTTGAAAAAGAAATGGATGAGTTGAAAAAGGATTTTGCAAAGAAAGAAGACAAACTTTTGGAAGAAATCGTAGAGTCAGAACACATGATTGCTCATTTAGAGGAATTAGTGGTTAAGTCGGGTCAGTCGAGTCAAACAATGAAAATGATTTCAAATCAAATTAATCCAATTTACCATACGAAACATAAAATGGGTCTTGGTAACAACACCCCTTGTAATCTCAAGAAAGCTCAGCAAGAACAGAATGTTTTGTACAATGGTAATGTGATTTATACCAAACATGATCCTCCCGTCGTTCGGGATTCTGTGCTAACGATTGAACATGTCGAAGAGAGCATTAATAAAATGAAACAAAAGGATTTGAAACCCATTGATTACAACAAATTGAACAAACTATCGGGAATCACTTTTGTTCTACAAACAGAACCATCTGCGTTTTCCATAAAATGACCATTTGCGAAATTCTTGTCTAAAAAGAAAGTTGTTTCCAAATCTCTTTCAAAATTAGAACAAATGTCCTCTAACAACACTTTTAAAACAAGTGAGGCTAGAAACATTCTCGATGACGTTAAAATGAGAATTCAAGAACTTCAAAACATTGTTAAATCCAAAACTTCCATTGATATTAACAACTGGCATTCTAG
The DNA here is from genome assembly GCA_030686995.1 of Artemisia argyi. Lineage (NCBI taxonomy): Eukaryota > Viridiplantae > Streptophyta > Magnoliopsida > Asterales > Asteraceae > Artemisia > Artemisia argyi. The sequence continues at coordinate 39,358 of JARVZY010002546.1, forward strand.
TTTTCACATCGAACAGCAAAAGGTGTTTCAAAACGAAATTACTATTCCACTGAATAACATCAGCGCGAGTGTAAAAAATTTTGAACAAATTTTCTTAAAAGAAACGGCCGACTTTGTCAAGGACCACAAATCCCTGGTAACCGAAGCTAATGATATGCGTGAAAACATGATTGTTTTGGAAAACCTAAATGATTCTCTCTTCGAAGCTGTTATGACCACTGATATTATGTCCATCATTTTACAAACATATTTGGTTCAAGATGATGAAAGACTGAGAGCTGAGACCTCCAAAATTGTTTCAAAATATGAAAATGCTCTTATAAAGCTTGAAAAAGAAAATGTGTCATGTTTTAAACAACTTGATCGAAAAAAGGAAGAATGCAAATATGACAAACTGTCGTATGAGCGTGCTTTCAAGAACATGAAAGAGCAAAATGATCTTTTGAGGGCTCAGCTTGCAAATCAAAAAGGGAAGGGTGAGGAAACTAAGTTTGCAAAACCATCGACTTCGGAGAAACCAAATGTTTCAAACACGGTTCAAAAACCAAAAATGTCAATTTCACGGTTTGCTCCAAAAGTTGATGAGAAAAAGGATTTGTCAAAACCAGTCACTCCACCACCCTTGCCCAAGGAAAAGGTAATGGAAACGATTGTTGAAAAACAAAATTTGTTTGTTGAAAGAAACAAAAATGTGATTTCACCTGGCTCTTCTAAGTATAGTACACCAAATAAGACAACAAAAACTATTAATGAGTCTGTTGGTTCTAATGACATGGTCCTCAATCATCATCTAGAAGAAGCTAGAAAAAAGGCACAACATCGAAAAAACGGAATTTTAGGTGCAAAACCTAGTGTGATGAATTCTACAAGATTCCAAAGCACCGCTAGTAGTAGTAAACCAATACCTAGGAACTTTCAACAAAATACTAGGGATTGGCTTGCATCTAAGAGTAGTGGCACAAATAAGAATACTAGGAAAGTAGAATGCAACACAAAGAATTCCAAATCAAGTGTCAAGACCCAATCCACTAAGACACCAAATCAAAACAAACCCATTGATAAGAAGCAAGAGGTTAAGAAACCTAATAGGTGGACATCTAAAGAATGTAGTTTTTCCAAGACTGAGACTTCCGCTGCATCTGATAAGAAAACTACATCTAGATCTTACCTTAGGTGGATTCCTACCGGGAAAGTTTTTAAAACAGTTGGTCTTAGATGGATTCCCACAGGGAAGATTTTTTATAGTTGCACCAAGACAAATAATAGTGATAATCATCAGGTTAAGGAAGTAGAAACCATTACAACCGTTGATAGTCAACACCCGCAGAGTGATGCTTCATGTACTTCTAACACTGTTATTTGTGAAACCTCTTCGTCTTTGGTTGCAGGTGCTTCAACTATCTCAGAACCCAGTTCTTCAGAGGGTTCAAATTCTGTAAATTCTATAAAATCATTCTTTCAATCTTCTAGTTTTGATTTTCCATTTCTTTTATAAAAACAAAAACAAAATACAAAAATATAAAATTTTCAAAAATCCAAAAACATTATAAAATCAAAAAATCCAAAAATATTCTTCTCACGACATGTCTCTCGTATAAATCAATATTCTGTACGTTTCTAGAAATGTCATTCAACAATGATACGGACATGTACAGATGCTTGAGCGGGAGTTCTTTTTAATGTTTTCCTAAAACATGTCGTTTCTCAAATTTTCTTCACAATGGCTTTCGTATACATCAGTACGAAACCCGTACGTTAAATGATGACTTCTGATTATATTTCAAATCAAGGACTCGTACGTTCAATGACGAACTCTTTTTCAAAAAGTTCGAGTCTAAACAAACGAAAAAGATTTCAAGCATAAACTCGTTTTCCAACAAAATTCTTGAGCACTTTTTCAAGATTGTTCAAAAGATTTCTCAAAATCTCTCAAAATTAGTGCTCAAGATAACTCCCTCAAAATCCTTAATTGATTTTAAATGAGCTATCATTAAGGGGGAGTATCAAAAACAAAAATGTTTCGAATTCATGCAAAATAGAATATGTCTTTCTCTCCAAAAGCTTTTTCTTAATCAGTTGATATCAAAAATATCACATTATGCTATTTTTGAGGGGGAGAAGACATGATTAAAATGTGATCAAAGATGTTTAAAGTTTGTGGCTGAATCTCAAAAGAGCTCGACTCAGAAAGTACCAATGAATTGACGAAACTTAATATGTCAGTAATCGAAAAGACTTGTCCTGGACGGGAAATAATTTCAAGCTAGTCTAACTAGTGATGTAAGCGTGTCTCGAATAGGACTTGTCTGAGTAGAGTGTACCGTATCGAGAGACTTTCTTTGGACTTGACCATGACGGGTAATAACTTCAAGCTAGTCTAACTAGTGATGTAAGCGTGTCTCGAATCGGTCATGTTCGCTGAAAGTGGATCAATTCAAAAAGTGCAAACTCCTCTCGCATGTGCAAATATCTTAAATATTCATGAGCACATGTGAAGGGGGAGTCCTTCAAAAGAAATGCAAAACTCTCGAAGTGTCAACAAAATGTGTTTTATTATCATAAGCACTTTGAGAGATTTTCAAAAAAGGTTTTTTGGCATGTGATCAACAATAGGATAGTCATGGAGTTATAAGGTGACTAAGGTTAGGAAAAACCGTCCTATGATCCGCCAGAGCCGGAGGGATCTACCCAAGGACAAATCCAATAGATTAGAATTAGAAAGTCCTTAGGTATGAATGAAAAAAAAAAGGAGAAAATGAGAAAGGAGTAAGAAGGGGTTGAAGAATTAAAAAGAAAAGTTATGAAAAAGGGTGAAAAGAAATAGCCCTCCAAATGTTCAACCTTAGGGCAGACACCGGGTTCAATTCATATGCTACTGGTTGTTATTAAGGTGACACCGGTATTGAAGATAAAGATGTCATGGACCCAGTGACGCACTGCACTAAACCTTCTTAACCACTCAAGTTCTCTTAAAAGAGCTTGTTTCATTCTCACGGGGAACCGGTGTAATCTATCGACCTGTCTCTTAGAGATGGTTGATATTGAAGCAGGAGACCTCTCCCTTATCTCCACATAGGAAACCAAATGTGCACCTATCGAGTCTAGAGCCCCGAGATTCATCAAAAGATCTCATAGGAACACATGATATTTCTACACTGGTTGTTCAACATTAAGGATGCCAGATGTTAACTTAAGAGTCCTACGCAGATCTTAGCAATCTGCCAGAACATTTTTGAGAGGATTTACTTTTGTAATTCTCAATGATTAAATGGAAATTCCTGCCAGGGTCAACATCAAGCAGCCCTGACAGCAGGTCACTTCGGTAATTCTTTATGGGTTACGCTTAGTGTTCGCGGTGGTTTCAAACGGTCTACAGTCGTGGAGTGATCCCCAGCGACTCACCCAGTCATTGAGCTACTTAGTAGGTCTTGTAAGCTCTCTCGAGAGTATCTGACATGGGAACGGCCTTGGTAAGGGTTAGAAGGAGTCTTCACACTATGCTGTTGACGATCTCTAATTCTTATCTGTAAGTACCGGTTGTTTTATTGCTAACTGTTTATATGCAGGAACACTGCATCCCCATGGCGACCGATTCCACATGCTCATACATACATCTGGAAGTTAAAGAAAGCTCCCTCAAAGATCTATACAACACAAAGTTCAAAGAAAGATTCTACGCCAAAAAGAAGAATCTACAAAGTATGAAGACTAAAGATCAAAGTGTAAGAAAGGGAACTACGTGCTTATGAATATCAAAGTCCAAAGATGTATGAGCATGTTGGAATAGCAAACAACCACCACAGACGCAGAAGTGATGAAAGGCAGACAACAAATAATGAAAAGTCAGTCATCAAAGATCACTAAGCATGAAGGAACAAAAACTAAAGACTATTCTACTACGACACACAATGGACAACAACAAAGAACAAAGAAGATTAAATCACGTGGAGCATCATTCGAATGACCACCCCTTAGGGGGAGATTGTTAGCATTAAAAATATATATTGAAAAGTGATGGTCATTCTCATACGTGGAACTTTGTAATGTGTCGTAGTTTACAATAGAATAGTCAAATGGGCTTATGGTTTGGACTAATCTAATAGGTTGTAAGTTATGTATTATGGCTAGTCCATAGTTTATGTAAAAGTCCAAGTCCATCACCAAGCCCATCCTAAGGCCCATAAGGTCTTAAGTCTTATGTATAAAAGACACCACACACCTCATTTGTGTGGTGTGCTTGTGTGTGTATTATGTGTGTTTTTCTTGAATAAAAGCTCTCATTTCCATCTCTCTCTCTCAATACATACGAATCACATATATATCATACATGTCACCATCTTTCCATCTTTCCTTCTTATTGTGCTTATATTGTGTGTGATAAAGTTGTAATATTTATGGTCATACAGTAACTTATAAATATTAAAATATTACATGTGAAGTGACTCTTTTCAATGTAATATCTTGAAAAAAATCTCCTCACATATACTATTTTAATGTCAATAAACTATTTTAAATGTGTGACATGCTTGGAAATGTGATACCATCACAACTTATATATATAATGACGAAAATAAGTGTTGAAGATTACGCTATAAAAACTTATATACAGCCAATGTGCAACTCAATAAAGAATTTTAAATACATATAAATCTTAGCAAATGTGTGACACCATGACAATTTAAATATAAAATGACAAAAATAAATGCCGAATATTACGCTATGAAAACTTCTATACAGCCCATGTGCATCGCACATATTTTAAATCTATGAAAACTTCTATACAGCCCATGTGCATCGCACGGGCATTGTTGACTATCATAAGAAATAGTTATAACTTAGCCGAATGTATTAATATTAGTTAGTTCCAATAAAAAATGATAGAGTCAATACCAAAATAAATAGACAAAAAATATTACGTAAAAAATACATCTTAAAAGATTACATGTCAATAAACTATTTTAAATACATATCATGCTTACAAAATGTATGCTACCACGAGAACTTATATATATAATGACAAAAATACGTCTCGAATATAAATTGACGAAAATAAAAGACGGGTATTAAACTTTGAAAACTTCTATACAGCCCATGTGCATCGCACGGGTTTTTATGACTATGAACATTTAGATCGAGCCCATGTACATCGCACGGGTCTGAATGCCTATCTATAAACATATAAGATTGAGTCCTAAAATTTAATGTGGAGGCATCAAGATTGCATAGAGTACAAGTTACCTAATGCTCGGAATTAAATGTAGAAAATAGAGTTTTATTATGCGGAGGCTTCGTGCGTAAGTACCTTGATTTAATGTTCATGCTTAAGTGATAAGTACATATGAGCTATATTTAGTATTTCAAAAGTAAATGATTGAAACCATACGAAGTGTTGCTAGCCTTTATTTTCATTTAATTATTTGCTCCTTTCATTTGCCTTCAAATAAATGTACAAACCCTTCAACCACCATCATTGAATACTATAAATAACACCATTTAGTCTTTGTTAATGATGTTTGTGTGTGTGTGTGTGTGAAACTTTAATTTGTGTGTAGTTTGATGATTTTGTATGAATCACATGTTTGTTGTTAGTTTATTATTGTTTGTGTGTAAATTCAGTGCAGTACCAACTAACCAATTTCCTTTTGATCTCTACTTTTTGTTTCTAGGCGCATGATGAGAATGAAATGGATCGCATGCTAGCAATTGATGGCATTGAACTCATTGGCATCAATAACCATAACCTTGGTATGTACCCTATCTGTTTTTATGGCTCAAGATCTGTGAATTAACAAGCTTGCTAATTAGATAAATAGTTTTGAAATAGATATTGACATGATCATTTTTTCAGTCAATAGTTTTTCCATATTTTTCCTTATAGTGTGATAAAGTTCTTTTTGGTGTAGCTTCTCACCTATGGAATTGAATTTAGTTGGTTAATTTAAAATTTCTCCGTCCAATGAAAGTGTACTATGCATATTAATGTTACGTGCAATGGTTCATGTAGAAATAGTGACTTGATTAACGCAAGGGGGTATATGTGCAAATGTAAGCAAATGGTTAACTTTCTTACATGTGAAGTCGGTTGATAGTCCAGCTTTGAAGTTTATGGAAGACAAATGGATGTGTTGTTGCCTAAGAAGGAATTGAGGGTTAGATCTGCTAACCTATTTTAAAATTTTGGGTTGGTTAGTAGTTTATTAATGTTATTCTTACTGGTATTGATAAGTGGGTAGTGACGCTAACGGGGTATATCAAGATGTTGATAACAAAACAAAGTAGAAGATGGAGACGGAGTGGATAATATCTCCACATTTATGAAAGAACTGTCAAAAAATTAGGCATGCAAAAAAATGAAAATCATATGTAAACAAGGTTTATAATTAGTGTGACAAAGCTTTGATGAATATTAATGGTGGCTTGAATCTTGCTTTTATTTTTTTTCCTTCCACTTAAGCAGTTTAAGAGGTTACAATGTATCCACCCCATGATATTAGAAATAATACAAAATCAAATTTGAATTGATGGAAAGTATAACTAGACAAAATTAATATTTTGAGAATTTATTTTAATCTATGTTTTTTTATAGGGATTTGAGGATCTCATTACCAATGGTTACTATATGGTATTAATTGAAGTTCACAAATTATTTGTTTTAATTTTGATGTTACAAATATGTATAAAATTTGATGTTGTTATTCATGAAAAGATGAGTTTTGGTATGTTGGTAGGGACATGAAAGTGAGAATGTGTCGTAGTTAGTAGAAAGGGGTAATCTTAGGCTCCATTTTTTGTGTCGAATTCATTTTAATGTGGAGTAATCAAGATACTCCAGATGGAGTCCCATTGCATATAGTACAAGATAGCTAATGCTCGAAATTCAATGCCGCCTCATAATAACTATCCAATCATGAAAGGAGATGAAGGGCAAGGGTTGCCCGAATTGATCACATGGCATTTAGTATAGAATTAAAGTCGGTTAGATGAAGTGCACGGGTTGCGAAAGGTTGCAAGAATAATTAATAATATAACCTAATTCATGCCTATATAAACCGTCCAAAATCACATTTAGTATGTACAGATTCACACATCTTTTAGATCTTTGATTGTTGGTAGCGGTATGTAAATTCTCTTTTGCAACATTTTGGAGATGATTCACACATCTTTTAGATATTTGTAATTAACTCGGCCTTCATTTTTTCTTAATTTAGTTATCATATGCAGGTACCATGAAACTCACACAAGATAATGCATGCTCAGATAAATGGAACCAAAGACTGGGATACCAACTATTTTCTTTGTTTTATACATATTTAGGTGATTGTTATAGATAAGCATATATATAGATATATGTATTATGTTAATGCATTTTTATATACAAGTAATTTATGTGCGTTTTCTATTGATGTAGCCCACATGTGCGAATTGATTCAAGAAAATGTGCACGAGCATGTATGTAAAGCAACATTTAAATGGTTCAATGATACTTTTTAGCGTGATTAGTTTATGTAATTAGTTGCTTTCGAATGCTCTTTGATAAATATTAGAATGAATTTATTGTGTGCAATTGAATTATTATTGAAAAGAAGAAGGTCCGCGCATCGCAAAGTGTTTTCTTTTTCTATATGTAGAATCCTTAGTAAGAAACCAATATTTACGCCCATTAAATGAGTTTGCCAGAATAGCAAAATACAACATATTAAAAATATCACATTGAGTAACGAATAGAAAGGAAAAAATACATAATTTTGACTTAAAGCCACTTGTAAATTATAATATCAAATAAAAAAGTTGAGTTTTAAACATAAGCAAAAGTTTAAACTTTTATCGAAAAACAAAACCGGTGCATTTAATGTGAAGTATATACAACATCGAGATGGAAGTGCAAGGCTTGCCGGAATTGATCACATGATATTTAGTAATTAGTAGAGAATTAAAATCGATTATGGATTGAGATGACGTTGAAAAGATTACAAGAATAATTGATGATTTAACCTAATGCAATATATATAGATATATGTATTAGGTTAATGCATTTTCATATACAAGTAATTTATGTGTGTTTTCTATTGATGTAGCTCACATGTGCGAATTGATTCAAAAAAAATGTGCACGAGCATGTATGTAAAGAAAAATTTAAATGGTTAAATGATACTTTTTAGCGTGATTAGTTTATTTAAGCATGCAACTTGAATACTGAATATAAAAGAAAAATTACATAATTTTTGCTCAAACCCATTTGTAAATTAAAAAAATTAGGTTTAAGACATAATAGTGGAGTCCAAAGGTTTTAGGGATTATTAATAGTATGTTAATTAATATTCATTTGGTTAGGTATTTAGAATTGAGTTTATTGATAAAATTTATTAATATTAGTTAGACTTCAATGTTAATTTTCAATGAAATTAGTTGTACAATAAAATGAGATGAAGGTAAAAAGGTTTGTAACGATTTTTATACAGTTTATGTGGCATTATTATATATATATTATTACACAAACATTAACTTACAAACTTAAAAAAGAAAATATTTAACGCACATTAAACTATGACCAATTAGATAAACCCCATGTGCTTCATATTACCATGTAAAAACCATCTAATGGACAAGTATTGTAGGACTAAGTAATGGACCAAAAGAAACAAAGCTATTTTTTTAACAGGCAAATAAGTAATAGGCCAAAAGAAACAAAGCATAACACAAAGTTTAATTTACAAACTTAATAAACAAAATATTTAACGCACATTAAACTATGACCAATTAGATAGACCCCGTGTGCTTCATATTAACATACAAAAACCATATAATGGACAAGTATTGTAGGGCTAAGTAATAGACGAAAAGAAACAAAACCATTTTTTTTATCATGCAAATAAGTAATAGGCCAAAAGAAACAAAGCCATAACAACTTAATAACCAAAAGCTCATTTATAAAATACAACACCACAAAACCAAAACAATATCAAACATTTTTAAATTTTTATACAAGAAAGTTAAAACATTTCATACAACATACTAAACAATACTTAAGTATACACTCGCGAATATACAGAAAGAATACACGATTAACAATTAGATTCTCAGCCCGTGCATAGCACGGGTATCACACCCCACAATTTCAGGTCATTTTTCCAAACCTCAACATCTTACTATTCACCAATTACTATTCATCAATCACTATTCATCATTTTACTAGTCATCATTTTTGAGGTCAATTTGATATTCCGAGAAACATTCAAAAATTTCACTATTCACATGACACTATTCATTTCCGAGAGAAAACCACTATTCATGTGCATTACTCATTTCATCGTAAATTTAGTTTACGGGTATTGAAATTCGCGTAACTGAATTAGTTCAGGAGCGAATTCATGCATTATCATTGGGACATTTCATACGGACTAGAAATAGTCTGCATATCAACATTATGGCACTTGCATACTATTCCACTCGTAGGATATTTAAATTAGTACTTTTGGTATAATTAACTTTTACGTTTAATTATTTCTAAATAAACGTTAACACGCGATCAATAATGTGACTAACACGTCCGACACTCCCAACTATGATCCCAATATATTTTTATATTCATTTTAATAATATAAAAATTATAATATTAATTTACCCGGTGTTTTGGAAATTTATTTAATTATTATCGTAAGTTTACTAAAATTACGACGGTTTTCGTAGAAACTAAATAATAATTATCTAAAAACTCAATAATTATACCCAACATATTTGCACAATTTTTACGACTTTATTATGTCCCGGTTAACTCCGTTAAAATTTATTTTTAATTAACTCGGTACCCGGTATTCCCTAAAACTATTAATAAACTCATTTTCTTACACCAAGTTTACTAACTATATTACACTTCCCACTTTTCTTCTCTTTTTTTTCACTAGATGCCCCCCCCCCCCCCCCCCCATTCCCATTTCTTACATTTTCTTACATATCTTGAAATATTACCTTAGCATTTGTGTATCAATTATTACCTAATATATATAATATACATATACTAAAACACTTCATTCTTATCACAGTTCAAGATCTAGAAAACAAAACACATTTTCTTTTTCTCTCTTCTTATGCTCGGCCTAAACAAGAAAAACAAGAAGGAACCATAATTTTTCAAGATCAAGTATAATATATAGTGTAATTTGTACTTCTTTTAGGGTTTTGAAATATAAACTCAAGGTTTACATAGGTTTTCATCCTCAAAATCTCATTAATCTTTCAAGTAAGTGTATGAAACTCATCTTTATAATTTTACCAAGTTTTTACAAGATTCTTATGATATATATACTAGATCTACATGCATATGCTATTTATACCACTCAATTTTATACATATCTAATTTTTGAGCCCTAGAAATAGATTATAGTTAGATCCTTGTTAGATCCACTTGATTTATGATTTTTAGGAACCCATGACACCCTAAGAAGGTGTATGGTAGGATTAGACTAGTTTTGTGGTGACTGAAAGTGGTTTGGTTGAAGTTGGAACAAGATTGGAACCCTAGAAATGGTTTTTGAAACATTACATATACTTACTGTCCATATTTTTAAAATGTGAGAAACTCAGTAGGTGATGGGTAATTTTTGACCAAAGATTTAGAAAATACTTTCAAAAACAAAGCCGTGGGCGAAAGAACAGATTAAAAAGAGCTTATAACAAAGGAGTTATGATTTTTGCAAGTTTATTGACGAAAACTATTTTTCTGAAAATTACATGCTGTTGGACGATTTTCGACGGACAAATAGAGGCGTTAGACGTAACCTAGAAGAGCTGAGCTATCGAAAATATATTAATACATACTAAGACGAATCCGTGGATATAAAGAACGAGGAAAATGAACTTAAAACGACCAAGTTATACACGTTTTAAAATCGTCAAAACTATATATATATTTAGTCACTACTAGAAATAATATAACTACGTACTAAATGATATATTTTCTAGATTTCTTATTCAAGGGTTTTATTCTTAACTAACGAAGTACGTACGACCCAAGGTTTATTTATGCGACTACTAGACGTTATTTTAAGGTTTTCAAAACGAGGAATATAACACTAACATTTTATATACGATATATTATGATAAGTTTCTATACTTCTAATTGGACTTATTTTTCCTAAGTATGGAAATTTCCTACTTTGACGATAACAAGTATTTTCAAGTTACGAGTGGTATAGGTATCATATTCATTACAACATTTCATGATCTAAAGTAGATCATATTCATTCATTTAGGTTGCGGCTAGTGTACGTGCCTTGTTGTCCCGATCATTTCATCTCATTGCACTATCACTTCAGGTGAGTTTTCATAGCCCCGTTTTCAATTACATATTTGATTTCAAATCCCACGGGTGAGAATACATTGCATTACTTATTTTCTGTACATGCCAAAGTATTAAATTCCTTACATTGCTTAAGTTGCCTTATTACCACGTCATGACAACTCCCCTTTATTATCATGGACCGTTAATTAATCTACAAGTGAGAGTGAGTGAATAGATCTATTGAGGGTGACTCCTCCATTCGTGTTTGGGTTGCTCCAATGGTACGAATGCATTTCATGTCTAATATATTAGAGTGTCTGGTAAACACTCATTTGGGGCCAAGTAACGTCTAGCTTCGGGGTCATGAGCTTAAGAGCCAATGTAGCATTTTGACATTTTTGTCGGTTTACTTTATACTTGTGGCTTATGTACATACGATTTAACTTACAAACCTATGATTATTCACCAACATTATTGTTGACAGTTTTCGCAATGTATTTTCAGGTAACTAAGACATATTCCTCATGACATGCATGGAGTCATTTCATTGAGTAGCAAGGATGACGCGTCTCATTTTGGATTTTCATTCACTTGTGAACTATCGTTTGATTGTACTAAACCTATTTACTTAAACTTTCCAACTCTTTTGGGACCTATGTTTTATAACTCTGAATATTTTGAATGAATCAAACGATGTATTTTCAAAACGACACTTTAGGTCGTTCAATATAACTGTAACTGTGGTGCTATGACAGTCACCCCCAGGTATTCCATTCCGCTGCCATTCAGGTATTTTGGGGGTGTGACAGATTGGCATCAGAGATAAGGTTATAGCGAACTAGGATGCATCATGGACCCTAGACTATAACCACATCATCATAGCATCTCATCATTTCATCATAAGTGCATACTTATTTATTTTTAGGTGATTCTATTATACGAGTTATTTATTTTTATTTCACCTTGATTATCACAGAGATATGTCTTCAGACCCGAACATTGTCATACTTTTCTCTGTCTCAGACTCTGATGTTGAGGGCTCTTTGTCTTCCACTGCTTTTTCACCACCACCCATTCCTCCAGTACCTGTGTTGCCACTTTTGGCATCAGGTGAGGATACCGAGCCTTTTGAGGAGGAAGAGACTGCTCCTACTCCTCATGTCTCTCCCACTGCACCACTTGATGTTACCCGTGTACCTACTGATATATCATCCCCTGCTACTTCTATTCCCTCATAACCAAGACTTATGTTTCCCCGTAGTAAGACAACTCTAGTTGCTAGGAAGAGTGTTCGCCCTGCTACCTCTACTTTTATGATTCATGCTATTCCTACATTACCTACACCACCAGCTATACCCACTACTACTTCTATATCTACTTCACTCTTGCCGCTCTGAAAGCGTGCAAGGTTTACTACCCCAGCTTCACCTACTACTGAGACTTCTGACCTTCCACCACCACCAGTATACCATATAGGTGAGAGTTCGAGAGCAGCTGCTACTAGAGGTCCTACAGCACGTACTTTGGATGCTCAACAGGAGCAGGTTGATAGGCTAGGTTATAGGGTAGATGAGGTTATCACTACTCGACTTGAGAAGGTCGAGGAGCAGGTTGAGGGGTTGATCTTAGGCAGGGTTAGCATTGACGTGTCTTACCATGGTCTTGAGGCACGATAAGAGATGCACCAGGAGCTGATTGATCAGCTTAGGGATGAGCTACCTGATATACGAGATAGAGCCCAGATGACACAGGAGACTCAGGGTGAGTAGGCACACCAGTTGGCAGTAGCTCAGGAGAGGATGACAGCTGCAGAGACCAGGGAGGCTGCCCTCCAGCTTCGAGTGGAGCACTTGGAGGAGATTGTTGTTGCGATGGATTGTGAGATTCGCCGCCTTAGGAGAGGACCTGGAGCACCTGGACCATCTAGAGCACCTGGAGGAGCCTAGACATAGACTTGTATTGTATTAGCTTTTACTATTTTCCTAGTCCCGAGGTGTGGGACATAGTTCAAGAACTTGTAGTCTTTTAGTTGTTGTACAAACAAATATATCAAGTATGACTCTACTATGATGGAAATGTTGTGCTATATATTATATCGATCCATGTAGGCCGAAATTTTCATGTATTATATTCATGTGTTGTGATTATATTTATGATGTTTCGTGGTTGCTCTTTATTGTTATCATATTTATACATGTTGTGGTTGTATTTATACATGCCGTGGTTGTATTTATACAGGTTGTGGTTATATTTATACATGTCGTGGTTGTATTTATATAGGTTGTGGTTGTACTCGTACATGTCCTGGTTGTGTTTATACTCGTTGTGGTTGTATATATATATACATGTTGTGGGTGTATACCTTTGGTACGATGACTATTTCTATTATGATTTTTCTCATGGTTGTTTCCATTGTGATTTATCAGAAGTATGGCACCAAGGAAAGGTAAGGCTGCACCAGAAACACCGGCTATGACTCAAGCCGCTATCCGCAAGTTGGTCAGGGATAGTATAGCAGAAGCTCTAGAAGTTGAGAGAGCTGAGGTTGCTGCAAGAGCTGCTGAGACTGCTTCTAATACAGGGACGGTTGAACCACCCAACAATAGGCGTGAATGTACTTGGAAGGATTTCAAGATTGGTGATCCTATCAAGTTTAAGGGCACTGAAGGAGCGGTTGCTTTGATCCGCTGGTTTGAAAAGACTGAGAATGTATTCCTCATGTGCGGTTGCCCGGACGTCAGCAAGGTAAAATTTGATACAGGTATGCTTCTTGATGAAGCTATGTCTTGGTGGAATTCTTATGCTCAGCCGATTGGTATGGAAAATGCCTACAAGCTCACTTGGGATCAATTAAAGAAATTGATGACAAAGAAGTTTTGCCCACGTACAGAGGTGCAAAATTTGGAAACAGAATTCTATGAGCTGGTAACTAAAGGCGATGACATCGAGACCTACATTAGGAGGTTTCAAGAGTTGGCTGTACTATGTCCAACTATGGTTCCCGACGATGAGAAAAAGATGGAAAACTTCATTGGTGGACTGCCTGAAAGTATTCGAGGGGATGTGATTTCTTTTGATCCTCAAACAATGGAAGAGGCTATCCGGATAACTCAGAAACTCATGGTCCAAGTGGTAAAAGGAAAATCTGCTATCAACAACAATAACCATTCAAACAACACTCGAAACAACAACAACTATAACAACAATCGAAACCGCAACTATCCCAATAACCGAAACAACAACCCAAAGAATAACAACAACAACAACAACAACAAGAGGAGGTTTGACTACAACCAAGGTGGAAATGCTATTCAGCCACCACCTAAGAGGCAAGAAGTGGCAAGGGCCTATGCTACAAGGCCAACCGAAAGGAAAAGATATGAGGGTAATCTACCCAAGTGTGAAAAGTGTCAAAAACATCATAACCCAGGACGTTGCCCAGATCTATGTGGCAACTGCAAGAAGATTGGTCACCACACCAAAGATTGCAAACTTCCAAAATTGGGTGACAATCAGAAACCACCAGTAACATGTTTTGGCTGTGGAGAAATTGGACACTTCAGGAATGAGTGCCCACAGAAGAAGAATCAAGGAGCTGGAAACCAAGGTGGAATGGCTCGAGGAAGAGCTTATGTTATGGGAGGAGAAGATGTCAAAGAGGACCCGAATGTTGTTGCGGGTACGTTCCTCGTTAATAATCGTTATGCATCCATTTTACTGATTCATGAGCGGATAGAAGTTTTGTTTCTATTGCATTTGCACCTTTACTTAACATAGAACCAACCCCATTAGACATTTCCTATATCGTTGAACTAGCCGATGGATCTTTAGTTAACACCAACACCATTGTCCGTGGTTGCACTATAAATTTCCTAAACCGCCCATTCAATATAGACCTCATGCCCGTAGAACTTGGAAGTTTTGACGTTGTTATTGGTATGGATTGGTTATCTCGGCATCGAGCGAGAATTATTTGTGATGAGAAAGTTGTTCACCTTCCTTATAACGGTGAAACTTTGGTTGTTTGTGGAGAGCGAAGTGGAACTAGACTCAGTATTGTATCATGCATTAAAACCGAGAAGTACATAAAGAAGGGTTGTTATGCATTCTTGGCTCACATCACGGAGAAGAAGTCGGATGACAAACGACTTGAAGAGGTGCCAATTGTTAAGGAATATCCAGAAGTTTTTCCGGAAGAATTGCCAGGACTTCTGCCTACACGCCAAGTTGAGTTTCAAATTGAATTAGTGCCAGGAGCTGCACCAATTACGCGAGCACCGTATAGACTTGCACCTTCAGAAATGCAGGAATTGTCAAATCAATTACAAGAACTTTTGGACAAAGGATTCATTAGACCGAGTTCCTCGCCTTGGGGAGCACCGGTTTTGTTTGTGAAGAAGAAGGATGGAACTTTCAAAATGTGCATCGACTATCGTGAGTTGAACAAGTTAACGGTGAAGAACCGTTATCCACTCCCCAGAATCGACGACTTGTTCGACCAGTTACAAGGTTCTAGTTTTTATTCCAAGATTGATTTAAGATCCGATTACCTTCAACTTAGAGTTCGGGAAGAGGATATCCCGAAGACGGCATTTAGAACATGTTATGGTCATTATGAGTTTCAAGTAATGCCTTTCGGATTAACCAACGCACCTGCGGTATTTATGGATCTCATGAATAGGGTGTGCAAACCGTATCTTGATAAGTTTGTGACCGTATTCATTGACGATATCTTGATTTATTCCAAGAGTAAGGAAGAGCACGAAGAACATCTCAGAACAATCCTGGAACTACTCAAGAAGGAGCAAGTGTATGCCAAATTTTCAAAGTGTGATTTTTGGATACGAAGAGTTCAATTTCTTGGCCATGTCATTGATAGCCAGGGATTACAAGTCGACCCAGCAAAGATCGAGGCAGTTAAGGATTGGGCTACGCCCAAGTCTCCTACGGAAATTCGTCAATTCCTAGGACTTGCCGGATATTACAGAAGGTTTATTGAAGGGTTTTCTAAGATAGCGAAGTCGTTGACTAAGCTGACACAAAAGAATCAAAAGTACGAGTGGGGAGAGAAACAAGAGTCCACATTTCAGTTATTGAAACAAAAGCTTTGTAGCGCACCGATTTTGTCACTACCTGAAGGTATTGAGAACTTTGTGGTATATTGCGATGCTTCGCATCAAGGACTTGGAGCTGTGCTAATGCAAAATGAGAAGGTGATAGCTTATGCATCTAGACTGCTTAAGACATACGAGAAGAATTACACTACACACGACTTGGAGTTGGGTGCGGTAGTTTTTGCACTCAAGATTTGGAGACACTACCTTTATGGTACCAAGTGTGTGATTTTTACCGACCACAAGAGCTTATAGCATATACTTGATCAGAAGGAATTCAATATGAGACAACGTCGTTGGCTAGAATTGTTGAGTGATTACGATTGTGAAATTCGATATCACCCGGGAAAAGCGAATGTTGTAGCAGATGCACTTAGCCGAAAAGAACGACTCAAACCTTTGAGAGTTAGGTCATTGGGAATGACAATCATTTCGCCATTACCATCAAAAATTTTAGAAGCTCGGATTGAGGCTCTCAAAGAAGAAAATTGACCACATGAGAAACTTTATGGTATGCCAGAAAACAAAAGTGGCTTTGTAAAGAGATCAGATGGAGTGTTATGCTTCAAGGACCGAAGTTGGATACCACTCTATGGTGGGATACGAGAATTGATTATGCATGAATCACACAAGTCGAAGTACTCTATTCATCCCGGTTCTGATAAGACGTATCAGGATCTCAAAAAGCTTTATTGGTGGCCGAACATGAAAGTGGAAATAGCTACGTACGTCAGCAAATGCCTTACTTGTGCTAAAGTAAAAACCGAGTACCAGAAACCGTCAGGATTACTTCAACAACCAGAGATTCCACAATGGAAATGGGAACGTATTACAATGGACTTTGTCACTAAACTTCCCAAGACGTCAGGAGGTTACGATGCTATTTGGGTAATTGTTGATCGTCTTACCAAATCAGCTCATTTCATACCCATTAGAGAGACTTATTCCATGGAACAACTTGCCAGACTTTATGTCAAGGAAATAGTCTCAAGACACGGTGCACCAGTCTCCATCATTTCCGACAGAGATAGTCGTTTTACTTCAAACTTTTGGCGGTCATTACAAGATTGTTTTCGATCCAAGTTAGACATGAGCACTGCTTACCATCCTCAGACCGATGGTCAGAGCGAGAGAACTATTCAGACACTTGAGGACATGCTTAGGGCATGTGTGATTGACTTTGGAAATGGTTGGGCTAACCATTTGCCGTTGATCGAGTTTTCCTATAACAACAGTTACCATTCGAGCATTAAAGCAGCACCATTCGAGGCACTTTATGGTCGTAAGTGTCGATCTCTAGTTTGTTGGGCCGAAGTCGGTGATATACAATGTACTGGCCCGGAGATGGTTCAAGAAACAACAGAAAAGATATTTCAGATTCGAGAGAGACTCGAAACTGCTAGAAGTCGACAGAAAAGCTACGCAGATGTTCGACGCAAACCATTGGAATTTCAGGTCGGAGACAAAGTCATGTTGAAAGTGTCGCCTTGGAAGGGCGTGATACGATTTGGAAAATGCGGGAAGTTGAACCCGAGATACATTGGTCCATTTAAGATACTGGAAAGGATTGGTCTGGTAGCTTACAAACTTGAACTTCCAACAGAACTCAGCAATGTACACAACACGTTTCATGTTTCGAACCTCAAGAAATGTCTTTCGGATGAGTCTGCCATTATACCATTAGAAGAAATACAACTCGATGACAAGCTTAACTTTGTGGAAGAACCAGTTGAAATTATGGACCGCGAGGTCAAACAGTTGAAGTAGAGTCGAATTCTGATCATGAAAGTTCGCTGGAATTCTCGAAGAGGACCCGAGTTTACTTGGGAACGAGAAGACCAAATGCGACTATAGTATCCACAACTTTTCACCAAGTCAATTTCCGAGACCAACACTAGCTGAATCCAGGGACTGAATTCCTTTTTGGGTGGGCGACTATCACACCCCACAATTTCAGGTCATTTTTCCAAACCTCAACATCTTACTATTCACCAATTACTATTCATCAATCACTATTCATCATTTTACTATTCATCATTTTTGAGGTCAATTTGATATTCCGAGAAACATTCAAAAATTTCACTATTCACATGACACTATTCATTTCCGAGTGAAAACCACTATTCATGTGCATTACTCATTTCATCGTAAATTTAGTTTACGGGTATTGAAATTCGCGTAACTGAATTGGTTCAGGAGCGAATTCATGCATTATCATTGGGACATTTCATACGGACTAGAAATAGTCTGCATATCATCATTATGACACTTGCATATTATTCCACTCGTAGGATATTTAAATTAGTACTTTTGGTATAATTAACTTTTACGTTTAATTATTTCTAAATAAACGTTAACACGCGATCAATAATGTGACTAACACGTCCGACACTCCCAACTATGATCCCAATATATTTTTATATTCATTTTAATAATATAAAAATTATAATATTAATTTACCCGGTGTTTTGGAAATTTATTTAATTATTATCGTAAGTTTACTAAAATTACAACGGTTTTCGTAGAAACTAAATAATAATTATCTAAACACTCAATAATTATACCCAACATATTTGTACAATTTTTACGACTTTATTATGTCCCGGTTAACTCCGTTAAAATTTATTTTTAATTAACTCGGTACCCGGTATTCCCTAAAACTATTAATAAACTCATTTTCTTACACCAAGTTTACTAACTATCTTACACTTCCCACTTTTCTTCTCTTTTTTTTTAACTAGATGCCCCCCCCCCCCCCCCCAATTCCCATTTCTTACATTTTCTTACATATCTTGAAATATTACCTTAGCATTTATGTATCAATTATTACCTAATATATATAATATACATATACTAAAAACACTTCATTCTTATCACATTTCAAGATCTAGAAAACAAAACACATTTTCTTTTTCTCTCTTCTTATGCTCGGCCTAAACAAGAAAAACAAGAAGGAACCATAATTTTTCAAGATCAAGTATAATATATAGTGTATTTTGTACTCCTTTTAGGGTTTTGAAATATAAACTCAAGGTTTACATAGGTTTTCATCCTCAAAATCTCATTAATCTTTCAAGTAAGTGTATGAAACTCATCTTTCTAATTTTACCAAGTTTTTACAAGATTCATATGATATATATACTAGATCTACATGCATATGCTATTTATACCACTCCATTTTATACATATCTAATTTTTGAGCCCTAGAAATAGATTATAGTTAGATCCTTGTTAGATCCACTTGATTTATGATGTTTAGGAACCCATGACACCCTAAGAAGGTGTATGGTAGGATTAGACTAGTTTTGTGGTGATTGAAAGTGGTTTGGTTGAAGTTGGAACAAGATTGGAACCCTAGAAATGGTTTTTGAAACATTACATATACCTACTGTCCATATTTTTAAAACGTGGGAAACTCAGTAGGTGATGGGTAATTTTTGACCAAATATTTAGAAAATACTTTCAAAAACGAAGCCGTGGGCGAAAGAACGGATTAAAAAGAGCTTATAACGAAGGAGTTATGATTTTTGCAAGTTTATTGACGAAAACTATTTTTCTGAAAATTACATGCTGTTGTACAATTTTCGACGGATGAATAGAGGCGTTAGACGTAATCTAGAGGAGCCGAGCTATCGAAAATATATTAATACATACTAAGACGAATCCGTGGATATAAAGAACGAGGAAAATGAACTTAAAACGACCAAGTTATACACGTTTTAAAATCATCAAAACTATATATATATTTAGTCACTACTAGAAATAATATAACTACGTACTAAATGATATATTTTCTAGATTTCTTATTCAAGGGTTTTATTCTTAACTAACGAAGTACGTACGACCCAAGGTTTATTTATGCGACTACTAGACGTTATTTTAAGGTTTTCAAAACGAGGAATATAACACTAACATTTTATATATGATATATTACGATAAGTTTCTATACTTCTAATTGGACTTATTTTTCCTAAGTATGGAAATTTCCTACTTTGACGATAACAAGTATTTTCAAGTTACGAGTGGTATAGGTATCATGTGCATGAATATTCATTACAACATTTCATGATCTAAAGTAGATCATACTCATTCATTTAGGTTGCGGCTAGTGTACGTGCCTTGTTGTCCCGATCATTTCATCTCATTGTACTATCATTTCAGGTGAGTTTTCATAGCCCCATTCTCAATTATATATTTGATATCAAATCCCACGGGGGAGAATACATTGCATTACTTATTTTCTGTACATGCCAAAGTATTAAATTCCTTACATTGCTTAAGTTGCCTTATTACCACGTCATGACAAGTCCCCTTTATTATCATGGACCATTAATTAATCTACAAGCGAGAGTGAGTGAATAGATCTATTGAGGGTGACTCCTCCATTCGTGTTTGGGTTGCTCCAACGGGTACGAATGCATTTCATGTCTAATATATTAGACTGTCTGGTAAACACTCATTTGGGGCCAAGTAACGTCTAGCTTCGGGGTCATGAGCTTAAGAGCCAATGTAGCATTTTGACATTTTTGTCGGTTTACTTTATATTTGTGGCTTATGTACATACGATTTAACTTACAAACCTATGATTATTCACCAACATTATTGTTGACCATTTTCGCAATGTATTTTCAGGTGACTAAGACATATTCCTCATGACATGCATGGAGTCATTTCATTGAGTAGCAAGGATGACGCGTCTCATTTTGGATTTTCATGCACTTGTGAACTATCGTTTGATTGTACTAAACCTATTTACTTAATCTTTCCAACTCTTTTGGGACCTATGTTTTATAACTCTGAATATTTTGAATGAATCAAACGATGTATTTTCAAAACGACACTTTAGGTCGTTCAATATACCTGTAACTGTGGTGCTATGACAGTCACCCCCAGGTATTCCATTCCGCTGCCATTCAGGTATTTTGGGGGTGTGACAACGGGTTCTGCCTGGCTCGTAATACTATAAGATTCAGTCCCTAAATTTAATGTGGAGTTATGATGATAGAGTTTGTAGAGTTAGAAACAAGTTGGAGTCGTTTAGTAGTTGCATAGAGTACAAGATAGCTAATGCTCGAAATTCAATGTAGCCTCATAATAACTATACAATCATGAAAGGAGATGAAGTGCAAGGGTTGCCCGAATTAATCACATAGCATTTAGTATAGAATTAAAAGTCGGTTAGATGAAGTGCAAGGGTTGCGAAAGGTTGCAAGAATAATTAATGATTTAACCTAATTCATGCCTATATAAACCGGCCATAATCACATTTAGTATGTACATTTGAAGATGATTCACACATCTTTTAGATCTTTGATTGTTGGTAGCGGTATGTAAATTCTCTTTTGCAACATTTTGAAAATTATTCACACATCTTTTAGATCTTTGTAATTAACTTGGTCTTCTTTTTTTCTTAATTTAGTTATCATACGCAGGTACCATGAAAATCACACAAGATCATGCATACTTAGATAAATGGAACCAAAGATTGTGATACCAACTATTTTCTTTATTTCTTACATATTTAGGTCATTGTTATAGATAAGAATATATATATATATATATATATATATATATATATATATATATATATATATATATATATATATATGTGTGTGTGTGTGTGTGTGTGTGTGTATTATGTTAATGCAATTTCATATAAAAGTAATTTATGTGCGTTTTCTATTGATGTAGCTCACATGTGCGAATTGATTCTAGAAAATGTGCACGAACATGTATGTAAAGCAATATTTAAATGGTTAAATGATACTTTCAAGCGTGATTAGTTTATGTAAGTAGTTGCATTCGAATGGTCTTTGAGAAATATTAGAATGAATTTATCGTGTGCAATTGAATTATTATTGAAAAGAAGAAGGTCGCGTATCGCAAAGTGTTTTCTTTTTCTATATGTAGAATCATTAGTGAGAAACCAATATTTACGCCAATTAAATGAGTTTGACATAATAGAAAAATACGACATATTAAAAATATCACATTGAGTAATGAATAGAAAAGAAAAAATACATAATTTTGACTTAAATTTGTTTGTAAATTATAATATCAAATAAAAAAGTTGAGTTTTAAACATAAGCAAAAGTTCAAACTTTTATCGAAAAACAAAACCGTTGCATTTAATGTGAAGTGTATATAACATCGAGATGGAAGTGCAAGGCTTGCCGGAATTTATCACATGATATTTAGTAATTAGTATACAATTAAAAGCCGGTTATAGATTGAGATGAAGTTAAAAAGGTTGCAAGAATAATTGATGATTCAACCTAATGCAATATATATAGATATATGTATTATGTTAATGCATTTTCATATACAAGTAATTTATGTTTGTTTTAAATTGATGTAGCTCACATGTACAAATTGATTAAATAAAGCAACATTTAAATGGTTAAATGATACTTTTTAGCATGATTAGTTTATTTAAGTATGCAACTTGAATAATGAATATAACAGAAAAAGTATATAATTTTTGCTCAAACCCATTTGTAAATTAAAAAAATTAAGTTTAAGACATAATATTGGAGTCTAAAGGTTTTAGGAATTTTTAATAGTGTGTTAATTAATATTCATTTAGTTACCTATTTAGAATTGAGTTTATTGATAAAATTTATTAATAATAGTTAGACTTCAATTTAAATTTCAATAAAATTAGTTGTACAATAAAATGAGATGAAGCTAAAAAGATTTGTAATGATTGTTATACAGTTTATGTGGCATTATTAGATATACATTATTACACAAACTTTAACTTACAAACTTAATAAAGAAAATATTTAACGCATATTAAACTATGACCAATTAGATAGACCCCGTGTGCTTCATATTACCATGCAAAAACCATCTAATAGACAAGTATTGTAGGGCTAAGTAATAGACCAAAAGAAACAAAGCCATTTTTTTATCATGCAAATAAGTAATAGACTAAAAGAAACATATTCATCACAACTTAGTAACCAAAAGCCCATATATAGAATACAACACCACAAAACCAAAACAACATCAAACACTTTTAATTTTTTATACAAGAAAGTTAAAACATTTCATACAACATACTAAACAATAATTAAGTATACACTCGCTAATATACGGAAAGAATACACAATTAACAATTAGATTCTTAGTCCGTGCATAGCACGGGTTCTGCCTGCCTCGTATTATTTATTTTTAAGTAGGACCTACTTATTTTCTCTTACTTCCTTTATATCACAAAGACAATAAATATTAACCTCTCCCCATTAAGTAACTCTAATAGACATGAAACCCACATATATTTAAAAGCCTTTTAGTGTGTGTTTTTTTTTTTTTTTTTTTTTTTTTGTTCGCTAAGTGAATGGGTCCACAAACCGATTTAATATTATTTCTTTTATAAGTAGGGCCCACTATTTACCTTAGTTGGTCTATATCAACAAGGCATGAATTATAATGTTGATGAAATCAATAAGTACATTCTATTATCATCATTTGTCCTATTTAATTGACTTATTTTATTATATTTTGTATGAGATTTGGTACTTAATTGTTTACTTTATTAATTCTCAAGTAAAAACAAGCAATTGGTGAAACTTGGTGATTTTGGGCGAAATATGAAGATAAATGATCAAGATTGATAAAGTCTACTCAACAGAAGGAGATACGCCGTATCATTCTAAACGGATACGCCCCATCATCATACTTTGAAGAATGCATCGCATCTAATTATATCATGCGCCGCATATGAAACTTTGGTCAATGAAGAAGAAACAACTTGTTCTACTCCAGATACACCGTAACTCATTATCAACATGCGCTATATCATTATCAAGACTTCACCAAATACAATCCAAGACACTGAAGGACATACGCCACATAAGATTCAAGATACGCCACATCTGAAGATGGTGTACAAATATTCCAGAATATATTAATCTTGCACCGCATCTACCCCTCTAACAGAAACTCTAAATACCCCAAGATATAGACTAATTTTGTGTGCAACTAAACCCTAAGGAGACGAATCCAGATGACAAGACAACACAAGACACACCTACAAATAATATTTGAGAGCAGTAAGAAGGTCCTACATGTATTTAATTCATTAAGTAGTTTTGTTTTATTGTATTAGTAAACTATAATCCATCAGGATTGATGGGCTTGTGCCCGTCATACTGGTCCCCTTAACATTGCTTTCCCATCAATTATTATTTTATATGATGTTTTTTTTGGTGATTTGTATATGTGCTTTGATAACCTCTGTGTCTAGCTGTGTTTTGCTTGGGCTGCCATATCCCCTCCATGCTTACTTATTTAGCGTCTAGAAAGGAAGATAGGCATAAGTGATCATTAAGGGTTTACTCGCCTATGTATAAGATCCAACGAGAGAGAAGAGTTTACGATACTCATCATATCAAACTAGCAATAAAACAAGTGACAAACTACTTAACAATAGGACATGACTTCTATCTATATCTATTATCTATTTGTGTACGTGTTAGTCTTTTGCTGATTCATTCTCATTAGTTTTATTAGTTTAATTAAATACAAATCTGTGCTAGCCTATTAGACCTAAAACCCGTTTGTGTTAGATTAGATTGTAAAACTAACTTAGTATATTTAAAATATTGATTAGATTAATTAGATATTACGTTCCACTCTTAGCGATCAATACTCTACATACCAACTATATACATATTGATCAGGAACACTGCTCGTTAGTGTGTGTGTTATAGGATAAGTTTTTGGCGCCGTTGCAGGCCTAAAAACGCTCCGAGAAGTTTCAAGGCCTAAAAACGCTCCGAGAAGAAGTTATTGAGGTTTTAAGGTTTTTCAGTCAAAATTTTCACCATAAAAACTTGCATCAACTCACTCTAAACTCTACTCCTATTTCGTTGGAACGATCCAAGAATCAACTTTATCCATCTACACTTCATCAATGGCAACGCAGCAAGACATTCATGCAGCCGGTGCCGAAAACCGACCTCCCATGCTGTCAAAGGGTGGATACTCACAGTGGGCTAGTCGTATGATGCGCTATCTTAAGAGCAAAACAAATGGAAGTCTTCTCATCAAATCCATTGTGGATGGACCCTTCAAGCCATCACAAGTACTAGACCCTGGTGATCCAAATGGTACCCCCCCAGTACAACCATACTACAGAGAACAGAATGAGACTGAATACACTGTGGAAGACAGAAAACAGATTGAAGCTGATGATCAGGCATTTCATTACGTCGTTCTTGGTTTACCTGAAACCATTTATGCTACTGTTGACAGTGAAATTTTCAAATTTTTAAGCTTGAAATTTTTAAGCTTGAAAACAAATCGAATTTTTAAGCTTGAAATTTTTAAGCTTGAAATTTTTACCTGAAAACAAGTACAAAAACCAAATCGAATTTGTAAGCTTGAAATTTTCAAAAAGGTTGAAACTTTCTTGTTAGAAAAAGTTTATAACACTAGTTTGTAATCAAAAAAGTGTTAAAAATCAAGAAAAACAAGAAAAGTAAGAACTTTTCTAAAAAAATCGTGAGAAAGCTTAAAAAAAAACTCGATACACACAAACTCTCAACCTCCTAAATCATTGTTAGGCGATTTATACCACTTGTAGGACCTTAGATTACACAACATTATCACACCAATAGAAGCTTATAAGAAGTAGAGATGGAAAGATGGTGACTTGATATGTATGTATATGTTTCGTATGAATAGAGATAGAGAGATGAAAATATGAGAGCTTTTATTCAAAGAAAACACACACAAATACACACACAAGCACACACCTCAAATGAGCCTTTGAGGTGTTTAAATAGTAAGATACATGAGATGCCCTATGGGCTTTCTATGGGCTTGGGCTTGGACTTGGTTACATGGTTGGATAACTAGGCTTATGAAACATAGCATATAACATATTAGCTTGCCAAGTCCAAGGCCCAATGACTAAACTATGACTAATCTTAACAAACGACACAAAGTTACAATATGAGAATGACCATCACTTCATAATACATATTCTGTTCAAGACGATGAACGACTAAGAGCTGAGACCTCCGACATTGTTTCAAAATATGAAAATGCTCTTATTAAACTTGAAAAAGAAATGTGTCATAGTTTAAACAACTTGATCGAAAAAAGGAAGAATGCAAGTATGACAAATTGTCGTATGAGCGTGCCTTAAAGAAAATGAAAGAGCAATATGATCTTTTGAGGACTCAGCTTGAAAGTCAAAAAGGGAAGGGTGAGGAAACTAAGTTTGCAAAACCGTCGACTTCGGAGAAACCAAATATTTCAAACACGGTTCAAAAACCAAAAATGTCAATTTCAAGGTTTGCTCCAAAAGTCGATGAGAAGAAGGATTTGACAAAACCAGTCACTCCAACACCCTCGCCCAAGAAAAGTGAAAATGTTAAGATTATTGATAAAGGAAAAGCGGTGGTCGAAACTCCTAAAGTGTTAGCACCTGGCCTTTTTAGGATTAGTCCCACTAGCGCGTTTGCCTCAACATCTAAGACAAATGATAAGTGCATAAAGGCTAATTCTAAAGAATCTAGGGATGGTAAAAAGGACAACAATATAAATCCTAATGTGTGTGCCTTACCTTCTACAGGATTAGAAAGCACCTCTAGGAGCAGCAGAATAAAAGCCTAAGAGCAATACAAGGAACAATAGAGTCTTGCCTGTCTCTACGAGTAGTAGCAAGAATAAAGTTGAAGAAGTAGAAGAACACCCTAGGAATTTATCGCTTTTTAATAAGAAACATGATTCATCTGAATGTAATGTCGAAAGTATTGGTTCTAATGCATGTAATGACTCTGTTTGTTTGATATGCAAGAAATGTTTAATTAATGATGTTCATGATGAATGTGTTTCCAAGAATGTGAATGTTACGCATGAACAGAAGAATGTTCCAAAAAGACCTAGTGCTAGATCCAGATCTATAGAAAGATTAGTTGCACGATTTAGGACTACCACTATTAGTCGAATGCCTAGGAACTATCTTAAGTTTTGTATGTGGAATCCGACGGGTAGAGAGTTCACTCTTAATGAAGGAAAATTAGAAATAACTCAAGCTAAACAAGTAGCAACTGTCTATGAGTGTGATTCTGCTTTTACTCCTAACCCCATGGAACCAAATTCAACACGGTTTCCAAATACAAACTCTTCTGTTCTTGGCAGGTTATCGAAATATGTCTTTGGATCGTCGACTCGGGTTGCTCCAAGCACATGACCGGGAATTTAAAGCTGCTGATCAATTTCATTTGGAAATTCATGGGAACTGTACGCTTTGGAAATGATCATGTAGCAGCTATCCTGGGTTTTGGAGACCTTCAGTTTGGGAATTTTTTGATCACTCGAGTTTACTACGTTGAAGGATTGGGACACAACTTGTTTTCAGTTGGGCAGTTTTGTGATGCAGATTTAGAAGTGGCATTCAGAAGAAACACGGTTTTTATAAGAAATTTGGTTGGTGATGATCTCTTAACTGGTAATCGTGGTACAAACTTGTATGCTATCGACATCAACCAAATGGCTTCTACATCACCAATTTGTCTTATGACAAGGGCAACCGAAACTAAGTCCTGGCTGTGGCATAGACGTTTATCCCATCTCAATTTCGACACCATCAACAAGTTAGCCAAAGACAACATCGTCACTGGACTTCCTAAGTTCAAATACACCAAGGAACACCTATGTCCATCATGCGAACAAGGAAAAAGTAAAAGAGCATCATATAAACCCAAAACCGTTCCTAGTTCGGAAGCAAGGTTACATATGTTGCACATGGACTTATGTGGCCCAATGAGAGTTGAAAGCATTAATGGGAAGAAGTATATTCTCGTTATTGTTGATGATTATTCAAGATATACTTGGGTAAAGTTTTTGAGATCAAAAGACGAAGCACCAGGCATCATCATCACCTTTCTGAAGCGTATTCAAGTTCTACTTCAAGCTCCAGTAAGGATTATAAGAACAGACAATGGCATAGAATTCACAAATCAGGAGTTAAGAACTTACCTTGAAGATGTTGGAATCACACACCAAACATCAGTTGTTAGAACTCCACAGCAGAATGGGGTAGTTGAAAGAAGAAATAGAACTCTTGTGGAAGCTGCTCGCACAATGCTAATTTTTTCTAGTGCACCACTATTCTTATGGGCTGATGCTGTAGCCACTGCTTGTTTTACTCAAAACCGATCCCTAGTCCATCCGAGATTCAATAAAACCCCATATGAGCTAGTGAACAACCGTAAACTTGACATCTCTTACCTTCACGTATTTGGCGCTTTATGCTATCTGACGAATGACAGAGAAGATCTAGGGAAGTTAAAAGCTAAGGGTGATATTGGAATCTTCATTGGATATTCAGAAAACTCGAGGGCATTCAGGGTGTATAATAGAAGAACGAAAAAGATAATGGAGACGATGAATGTGAAGTTTGACGAGATTTCACAAATGGCTTCTGAGAGATACGCTCTAGAACCCGCGCTTAATCCAATGGCTTCTAATCAAAACAGATTAGGACCCGCACCAAACCAGCAGACTTCTGGACACATCAGTTCAGGACTCGTACCTCAAGGAGCTCAGTCAACAAACACGGATAAACCCTCAGAACAAGAACTGGAAAATTTCTTCGAGTTAATGTTTGATGAATACTATGGTGGAACTTCGACTAATGCATCTCAACAACATTCCGCTGCACCCGCTCAAAACCATCAACTACCACCAACACAAGATGCATCTACAACAATCGAAGCTGAAGCACCAACTACATCAACATCATCTACATCTACTCAAGCAACTCCAGTACTTGACACTGAAATACCAAGAGTTGATGAGCAAAACCAAAACATAAATTTTCAAGAAGAACCAACAAATAATTCAAACGATGCTGCGTTAGAAGAAGAAGAAGAAGTATTTGAAAACCCGTTTGCATCAGACTCTGCTGAATCTTCTTCGAGGTTACAAGAACCATCTAACACACATTCATTCAACCAAAGGTACCCTTCTACGTTTCAATGGACAAAAGACCATCCATTAGTACATGTTATTGGTGATCCTTCAATGCCAGTTCAGACGAGGAGACAACTTGCCACCGATCTCGAATTGTGCATCTACGTTTGCTCAATCAGCCTCAAAGAACCAAAGAACATTCAGGAAGCAATGGCAGAAAACCCATGGATTGAAGCGATGCAGGAGGAATTTCTTCAATACTTGTTACATGATAGTTGGGAACTTGTTGAACGACCACTTGATAAACGAGTTCTTGATCTCAAGTGGTTGTGGAAGAACAAACTGGATGAGGAAATGACTGTTATTCGCAACAAAGCTCGTCTCGTGGCTAAAGGTTATCCACAAGAAGAAGGGATAGATTTCGAGGAATCATTCGCGCCTGTAGCTAGACTAGAAGCAGTCCGGATTTTCTTAGCCTATGCAGCTCACAAAAACATCACAGTCTATCAGATGGACATTAAGACAGCTTTCTTGAATGGAACTCTGAAAGAAGAAGTGTATGTGTGTCAGCCAGAGGGATTCATCGACAAAGATCATCCAGACTACGTCTACAAGCTTAAGAAAGCAATTTATGGTTTAAAACAAGCTCCAAGAGCGTGGTATGACGAACTATCATCTTTCTTGCTCAAAAACAATTTCACAAAAGGAACGGTTGATGACACCTTGTTTATCAAAAAGTTTAAAGATGACATTTTGATCGTTCAAATTTACGTGGACGACATAATTTTTGGATCAACCAATCCTAACCATTCAAAACATTTTGAAAATCTCATGAAAAGCAAATTTGAAATGTTCATGATGGGGGAACTAAAATTCTTTCTTGGTTTACAAATCCATCAATCCCCTCGTGGTATTTTTATCAATCAAGCTAAATATACAATAGAGATTTTGAAAAAACATGGAATGGAAAATTGTGATTCTGTTGGTACACCAATGGTCACTTCCCCAAAAATAGGTGCTGATTTGTTTGGGAAACCTATCGATCCGAAGAAATATCGGAGCATGATCGGTTCTCTCATGTATCTAACCGCTAGTCGACCAGATATTCAATTTGCTGTATGTTTGTTAGCACGGTTTCAGGCAAAGCCTACCGAACTTCACCTCAAAGAGGTTAAACGGATCTTTCGGTACCTACGAAGCACCATTAACTTGGGACTTTGGTATCCGAAGGATTCGGAGTTTAATCTAACAGCATTTTCAGATGCAGACCATGCTGGTGATCAAGTTACAGCAAAGAGTACATCAGGTGGAGCACAATTTTTGGGTGGAGCACAATTTTTGTATTATGAAGTGATGGTCATTCTCATATTGTAACTTTGTGTCGTTTGTTAAGATTAGTCATAGTTTAGTCATTGGGCCTTGGACTTGGCAAGCTAATATGTTATATTCTATGTTTCATAAGCCTAGTTATCCAACCATGTAACCAAGTCCAAGCCCAAGCCCATAGAAAGCCCATAGGGCATCTCATGTATCTTACTATTTAAACACCTCAAAGGCTCATTTGAGGTGTGTGCTTGTGTGTGTATTTGTGTGTGTTTTCTTTGAATAAAAGCTCTCATATTTTCATCTCTCTATCTCTATTCATACGAAACATATACATACATATCAAGTCACCATCTTTCCATCTCTACTTCTTATAAGCTTCTATTGGTGTGATAATGTTGTGTAATCTAAGGTCCTACAATAGATCTATTGGAGTTTGAAAACTCCCGTTGGTTTACCCCAGCCGGGTACTAATAAGTACAATACTTGAAATCTCTAATGGTTTAACATTGGCAAGTTAACCTATTCTCCGTCCCATCATGTAAGGGTCTGCAGTGCCCCATGACCTGGACATGTTAAAGTGCGGTTTCATGAGCTTAATGCAATAACTCTTTTCTCATGATAATTGTATATGCATTGCAATTATCATAAACACTACATTTTCTGTGAAGGGTGTAACAACTGAACCCTGTAGAACTTGTATTCACGCTATCACTTAAACCTATGACTCTCACTCAACACCTAGTGTTGACTTTTAAGCATATATCCTAGGTATTTAGCTATTACGGAATCCATGGGACGAAGCGACACTTAACTTGGAGGACTTTCAACCCTGTTATGATTCAAAATACTACTTTCATAATTAGATTTACGGGACCTCTTCTTAATAAAAGTCTGATAATTTAATGAATGATAACTCCTTTTATAAGAACTTCTCTTTTCGAGTCATTTTCTATTACTGTAACTGTGATTCCATGAGGTAATACCCTAGATCTAAATCCGTTACGATCTGTGAAAATGGGGGTATTACAGATTGGCATCTGATGACATCAAATAAGTACATATTATTGTAATCATTTATCCTATTTATTTTAATTTTTTATTATATTTTATATGAGAATTGGTGCTTTAATGTTTACTTTAGTAATTCTTAGGTAAAAACAAGTAATTGGTGAAACTTGGCGATTTTGGATGAATTATTGAGCAAAACTAGCAAGATGTCAAAAGTCTATTGAAATCCAGAAGATGCGCCGTATCACTCTCAACAAATACACCGAAATATCATACTTCGATGAATTCAAAGACCATTGCCTGACTTTGAAGAATACGCCGCATGAAATTCTATCATGCGCTGCATATGAAACTTTGGTCAACGAAGAATATCAAGCTTGTTCTACTCCAGATACGCCGCATTATACTTCTTACATACGGCGTATCACTATCCAGACCTCACCAGATACAATCCAAGATACTGAAGGACATGCGCCGCATACAAGATCAAGATACGCCGCATCGGAAGATGGTGTACGAATATTCCAGAATATATTAATCTTGGACCCCATGCGAAGTTAAGTCAATGCGCCGCATCTACTTACTCGATGCGCCGCATCGTGCCCTCAGACAGAAACTATAAATACCCGAAGATATATATGAATTTCGTGTGCAACAAAACCCTAAGGAGACGAATTTAGTCGTATAAGCATCACAAGACACACCCCAAACGAAGATATTAGAGCTGTAAGAAGGACCTGCATGTATTTAATTCATTAAGTAGTTTTGTTTATAGTATTAGTACGCTTTAATTCATTAGGATTGATGGGCTTTCTGGGCTACCATACCTGATCCCCTTAAACTTGCTTTCCCATCAATTAAAGTTTATATGATGATGTTTTTGGTGACTTGTATATGTGTATTGATAACCTCTTTGTTTAGTTGAGCCTTCTGGGCTACCATACCTGTTCCTCGCCTACTTATCTAGCTTCTAGAAGGTAGGATAAACATAAGTAATCATTAAGAGTTTACTCGCATATATTTAGGATCCAACGAGACAGATTAGATTACGATACTCATCATATAAAACTAGCAATAAAACAAGTGACAAGCTGCTTAACAATCAGGACAGGCCTTCTTCTGCTTCGATTATCTATCTGTGTACGTGTTGCTATTCGTTGATTCATGCTCATTAGTTTAATTACTGTTTAATAAAACCATATTGTGCTAGTCTCTTAGGCTGAACCCCCCCTTTCGTTAGATTAGACTGTAAAGCTAACTTAGGATATTAAAATTCTGATTAGTAATACGTTCCATTCTTAATGATCGACACTCTACTTACCATTATATTCATACTGACTGGGTACACTGCTCGTTAGGTGTGTGTGTTATTGATAAGTCAGCTAAATATAAAATTAAAACTTGAATAAGCATTAATATTGCTAAACCGCAATGACACGCGAACCGCTTCAAGTTTTTGGCGCCGTTGTCAGGGAGTGAATTGTTATTATCTGTTTATCTGATTAGGATTTTAATTTAATTTTTTTATCTTTTTAGTTTTAGATTCTAACCGCTAACATTGTTGTATATTAGTTAGATTGCATTCATTGTATAATTTGCATATTTATTGTTTTTGTGTGTTTTTTTTCTGTAATTTTTTTTATTTATTTTCTTTATTTTTCTGCATAACTGCTGTCGTTGTATTCTGCTGATACAAACGATACGGCGCATCTGTTTCTCAGATACGGCGTATTACGTTTTAACTTTTTATAAATACAACGCGTTTAATAATTCGAGTCCGGCGCATCTATCCCCAAGATACGGCGTATTCTATTTTTAATAAGAAATTTTTTCGAAACCTCAAACGCCATACGACACATCTATTTCCACAAATACGGCGTATTATATAATTAATTAAAAATAGTTTTCGAATTAATTAAACATAAGCGACGCATCAATTTTTATCGATACGGCGCATTTACTGAATCAAAAATCTTGTATTGTGAAATGTAACGAAAATACGGCGCATTAATTTTTGTTTATGCGGCGCATTTAAATTTAGTTAGGTTCCCATATTGTGATTACACAAGTATTGCAATGATAAGAATGAGATAGATATAATGTTTGGATGATTTAGATGATATGTGAAAGGTAAAAGTGCAAGAGTTTCATTAGATAATCAAATAAACCAACAAATTAAATGTTTACATAAGACATCTATATATAGGAAAGGAACTAGGGCAACACTCCTAGAACCTTCCTTTCATATGGCATGGGCTTTAATCCTTAAATGGGCTTTTACATGTTAGCCTTTTAAACATAAAACATGATAATAATAAAACTAAATCAACCTATTACAAAATGTAATGACCGAGACTTGAATTAATACAAAAAAGAGTTCCCAACAATCTCCCCCTAAGGGTCGGTCATCACGGTTGTTGGACGTCATCTTCTTTTGTCTTTGACACTTGACATGTATAATCTTTAGACGTCTTACAAAAAAATGTTGTGAGATGAATGTTCTTTGTTCTTGGTGATGTAGTTGTGATTGTGTTATTATCTGCCTTTCGTCACTTCTTTGTCTTTGGTGGTTGTCCGTCTTTCCAACATGCTCATACATCTTTGGACTTTGAGATGCATACACACGTTGTTCCCCTTCTTTCACTTTGATCTTCATCTCTTTACTTTGTAGATTCCTCTATTTGGCGTAGAATCTTTCTTTGAACTTTGTATTTCTTAGATCTTTGAGGGAGTTTTCTTTGACTTCTAGACGTATGTATGAGCATGTAGAATCTATCGTCATGGAGGTGTTATTTTGCTGCAGGTAAACCGTTAGTAATAAACAACCGGTACTTACAGGTTCGGAATTACAGATCGTCAAAAGCATAGTGTGAAGACTCTTTCTAACCCTTACCAAGCCCATTCCCAATTTGAATACCCCCGAGAAGGCTTACATGATCTACTAGGTAGATCAACGAATGGGTGAGTCGCTGGAGATCACCCCACGACTGTAGACCGTTTTGGAACCACCGCGAACACTAAGCGTAACCCACAAGGAGTTACCGAAGTGACCTGCTGTCAGGGCTGTTTGATGTTGACCTTGGCAGGAGTTTCCATTCAATCATTGAGAAACACTAGTGTGATTTCTCTCATAAATGTTCTGGTAGATTGCTAAGATCTGTGAAGGACTCGATAATTTACAACTGGTGTCCATTGATGTAGAATCACCGGTGTAGAAATATTAAGTGTTCCTAAGAGATCTTTGATGTATCTCTTGGCTCTAGACTCAATAAGTGCACATTTTAGTCATCGGAGGTGTGGATCATAGTACCTCCTCTTCAATATCAACACATTCGTAATGAGTGGTCCATAGATTATGCAGGGTTCTCTATGAGAAATGAAACAAGTATCTTTTGAGAGATACCTGAGTGGCTAAGAAGGTTCAGCGCATTGCGTCACTAGGTCCATGACGTCTTTATCTTCAATACCGGTTTCGCCTTAGCAACAACCAATAGCATATGAGTTGAACCCGGTGTCTGTCCTAAGGTTGAATCATTTGGAGGGCTATTTCTTTTCACGCTTTTCATAACTTTTCTTTTTAATTCTTTAACCCCTTCTTTATCCTTTCATTCTGTGGAAAACTAGAAGGGGGTTGAATAGTTTACCGTTTAAAATCTTTTTAACTTGTTTAGTTAGCTTTGAAACTTTGCGTTTGATCAAAGATATATACACAAACACAATATATAACACGCAAGTAAATGAAAGAAACAATCAAACCACAACACGAGTATTTATCGTGGTTCGGCTACAAGGACTCTTTTTCCTTGCCCTACGTCCACGCCCCGAGTATCCAACTCGAGAGTTTCTTTCACTAGTCAACAAGCTCCTTTCACCGGCGGAGAAAACCTTACACGTCACTTATACTTTTACCGACACTAAGCTAGATGTCGAGATCTTTACCAAGGGTACAACCACTCCCGTTAGTTCTTTTACAAGGGTACAACTACTCCCAATACACTTTGTATTTTGAGGACTAAAATACTAACCGATCACTACTGAAAATACACAATCAAATGAAGTGTAAACTACACAAGTCTACATAATGCTAAGCTAACAAGTTTTGCAACGTTGTGTTGAATACTTGTTACTTTTTATAAACTCGTGAATCTCTTTGCTACAAAAAGAAACTTCACATATGAAATGATAAAGGGTTAGATGAAAGAATGAATGAATGTGTGTAAATATGATGTAGAGTGATAAGCCAAAAATCAACTTGTGGCTTGGTATTTATAGCAAAGCCTTCTGCAGGCCTGGCGGATATGGCGGAACCCTCAGAAGGGTTCCGCCCGTGTACCCCCAGGGTTCCGCCGGGCTTGCAGTAGGTTTTGCAATAAATCTTGCAAACCAAACAATGTCACATCTCATTACACCTTGTAAACCAAACAATGTCACATTTCATTACCCCTAGTCAAACACATAACTTGCAAGCAAACACAAAGTTAGTCAAACACACTTTCTTTCCATAAATGTATATTGACAAAACTTGCCATAAATGTGATGTGACATTTCTATTTTAAGAAATAAAAAGTGTTGTGTTTTATGAAATATAAAATGTAGCAAAAGTCTAGTTTATGCAAGTCTTTAAAACTAAGATTATGTTTTACTTAGAAACTAAAGTTTACATTTTGTCGTTAACAAAACATAGCAAAGATCGTAAAATATAAATAACGCTTTTAGGCGATATTTGTATTAACAATCTCCCCCTTTTTGCTGATGACATAACATAAACTTTGTTTTTAAGTAACTCACAAAATCTTGGTGTTTAAGACTTAAAGTTTAAGACTAAAAAAAAATTTTATATTAAACTTGTTTTACTTAAGTGATAAAAATCATATTAAGTTTTAAAGGTTTAATATATTTCTCCCCCTTTTTGTCGAAACAAAAAGTAGAGTAGCGAAGCGGAATAATGCACTTGCTCCCCCTTGCTTGTTACTCCCCCTAAAAGGAGTGCCAAGATGGAAAACATGGATTTTGATCCTACAAAAAAAAATGGTTAGTTGTTGATATATATAGTCAAGCTTGTAGTTACTACACATATTGCAACCACAATGACAACACAAAAAATGATCAACCAACAATGCACGAAAGTAAGTAGAAAGAAATATCATTCCAAGTAAAATTTTGACTTTGAAAAGTCAAAAGACAAGAAATTTGAAATATTCTTCTACTTCTAAACAAAAACTAAAAAATAACCAAGAAAGAAAAATAAAATCCTACTTTCCTAAATGGGGCAAACGGCCTCCAAAGGTTGTCTAGGATTTGTTTAGGTGGGAAAGAGCATCCAAACATTCTATGACGTGTTGGAATGCAAAACGGGTTTCATCTTGGAATTGGTGAAGCAGCGTTTTGATGCTTGCACCCATTTGCTCACAATTTGAGCAAACATGGGGATAAGTGGGTGGAAATGGGTTGGTTTTGGTTTCTTGGTTTGAGGGTTTGTTGGTTTTTGGTTCTTGGGTGGAGGATGGATTTGGTATTGAGTCAAGCAAGGTAGTTTGAAATTCCATTGCTTGATGAAGGTGGTTCTCAACCATGCTTTGGATTTCCTCATATGAAGGAAAGAAAGACTTAAAGGTTTGGGGTTGAGAATGTGGTGGAGTTGGGTGATCATGGTTTTCAAAGTTTGGTTCTCCATAAAGAGGACCATAGATGTCATGGTAGATAGGGTGAAAAAACAATGGTTTGGGTTGATGGTACACTTGCTGTGGTGGTTGGGTGTGGTTAAGATCCTCATCAAGGTCAAAAATTGACCTTGGTGATTCATTTGCAAAAGGTGGTGGTTGTGTAGGTCTTGGTGGAAGATCATTTAGATCTTGGACAAAAGGGTGTGGTGATGTGGGAGGAGACCCAAATAACTCCATAGGTTCAATTTTGGGTAATGGTGATGGTGATGGAGTTTTGGATGGTTGGGTTGGAGCACTTGGTGGAGTTGGGTCAATGGGTGATTTAGTAGGTGGTGGAGTGAGGTCATTTGGTTCATTGGGTGATGGAGATGGAGATGCAAGGTTCAAAAAGTGTTCATTTTTTATAGGTGAGGTGAATTCATCCGAAGATGAGGATCTTAGGTTGATGGATTGATTAGACCATAGTGGTTTTACACTTATCCAGGCGGTTTTCCGGATGGGTCGTGATGGTTGAGAAGTGATTGTTGACTTGGTCATGGTTAAAAATGGTTTGGAAGTTAAGAGATTGTGATGAAGAAGGTGTGATTTGATAGTGTTTAAGATGGTTTAATTTATAGCGATGAAGGATTGTGGGAAGGAGTGTTTGGATTTGATGTTAGTCCATACAAAAATGGAGGTTCCTAATGATTTAGAAAACTAATTGTGGGTTGTCATATCATGGAAGTAAATCCAATGAAAATGGTGAAGTGAGAAGACAAGTTTTGCACTAAATGCTT
This sequence comes from Artemisia argyi, assembly GCA_030686995.1. Classification (NCBI taxonomy): domain Eukaryota; kingdom Viridiplantae; phylum Streptophyta; class Magnoliopsida; order Asterales; family Asteraceae; genus Artemisia; species Artemisia argyi. Next base: position 77,456 of record JARVZY010002546.1, read on the forward strand.
AGTGTTTTTGGTAGATTTGTTGAAGTATAAATCTCAGGGATTTCAAGGAACCTTTAGAAGGGTTCCTTCCTTTATGTGTGAAGGGTCCTTGGGGTGGTTATGGCTATTTTTGAAATTTGGCAGGAAATGGTTTTGGTTGAGTTATAAGGAATGAGAAGTACCCTATTGTGCTAAACAAATTGCAGGAAATGGGTTTCTATCTAAAAGGATTGTATTTTGGTATTTGGATGTTGAAATGTTGAAAACAAAAAGAAAATTTCTGCAGGAAACTGGCGGAACCCTCAGGTTACACAGGCGGAACCCGTTTGAGGGTTCCGCGGGGTCCGTTGGGCCATTTCTGGGTTGCCCAGAAAATACACTGGCGGAACCCAATTTTGGGTACCGCCAGATCCGCCAGGGCTGAAAAAAGTGGCAGTCCGCGTTTTTGATCCGCGAGACGATTTTCAAAATTTTCGAAAACTCCTAAAATCAAAAAATAGACACGTAAACATACATATCATAGGACTTTGACCTTGAGGTCGAGAATTTCACTATACTTAGTGAAAATATCATAAACATGAAAATTTGACAACTTGCTAAAAGTTGTCTACCTGCATCAAAGTTAGATGCTACATGTTCCAAATTGTATCAAACATTGTACTAACACACGAATACATCATAAACATTGTTTAAACAACCAAATTTGTTCAAATAGCACCTAGTGCCAAACACTCCTACACACCCGCACTCATTGACGGTCAATCTTGTTCTTAAGCTTTCCATGGAATCTTCCAAGATTCTTAAACATCCCCTTTGTTTGCTTGAACTCCGCCGACTCATTTGGAATATCCGGAAGTTGGGATAGGTATTCGAGAGATGGGAGCCTAGAGTTGGGCAAATTGTCATCTTCACTCATTGAGGAAGATGATGAGGAGGTAGGAGGATGAGGACGTTTTCCTTGGGCTTTGTAAACTCTCTTATCACTAAGTGGGACAAAGGTGTGTGGAATGAGAGGTAGTCAAGACGAAGACCATTTGGAGTTGGTGGAATGGGAAAGATGAACCTAAAGAGACGGGTCAAGAGCATTCCATACGGCATAGCCGTTGTGCCATGCACGGGAATGTCGGCCATTCTCTTGGCCATGTAGTAGGCAAGGTTGAAGGATTGCCTAACGGACAAGGAGTAGAGCATGTAGCAAAGGCAAAGGTTGATATGATCTCGGTTTCCTATTGTGCTAATGACATTGGCTCGAAGGACTTCCTCCCATTTCTTGAATTGAGGCTTGAGTTCATTCATTTCCATTCCATATGGGTCCTTATCGACTTCATTTCCCGAACGGGTTGTCCTAGTGTTGGTTGTCCTAACAAAGAGGTGGTCACGAAGTACATCTTTTGATACAAGAGGTGTGTCATAAGGATGGATGCGGTCTTGGAGGGTGTCAAGAGTTGAGAGGGAGTGCAAATCGGAGTAGATGCAAGTACCTCGGTTTGGGACACCTATGATTTGAGCAAACTCACCAAGAGTGAAGGAGTATTGATGACCACTAGTCCTAAAGTTGATAGACATGTGACCATAATCATCCGTGGAGAGGACGGCGGATGCATAGAACTCTAGAATGAATCTAGGACAAATAGGCTCGTTGATTTCTAAAAGACACTCAAAGTTGATTGTGGAAAATTCGGCGTAAAGGTTTGTGCCTTCTAGGAAAGACGGGTCAATGGTTCTACCCTCATGGACATAGCGTTTTTCTAAGGCTTTGAAAACATTGACTTGGTGTGGGGTAAGGCCTTTGGTTTTGTGGTGTTTTGGTAGGTACTTAATGGTGTCCTTGTGGTCGTAGTGGGTTAGAGGAGGCATGATGATTCCTAGAACAACAAAATTTCACAATTTAGTTTAAGTAAACTACTATTATAATGTGGATGTTCTTGTGTGTGCCTATATGAAAACAATGTGGAGGTGCGGTTATCTTGACTCATTTTGATGCTTCAATAACGTTTTATAATGCAAGTTTTGTTATAAAACAAAAGATAACCCAAACGATCCTAGTTCAATGTAGCTTCGTTTGAATGTACCCGAAAATACATGTTGGTTATGTATTCCCTTTAGCATTCAAGAGACATTATGCAAGTGATTTTTTAAACATAACGTTTTGATTTTGTATTCTCAATGTGAGACGAAAAAATATTAGTCCTATTTGTGAGAAATTTTTGGAAAAATTTGTCATGGGGTGTTTTAGCAAACATGTTTACACTTAGTAAGAATGCAATTCCTAACTATGGGGAACATGATTAGTTTTGTTAAACACCTAATTTCATGCATGAGTTTCTTAAGTTAATGCATAACCCCAAGTTTTTGTTTTTCTGCAAAAATAGAATTCCTAGACTCAGATCAGGATTGTAATCAAGTTTAGAATACTTACAATGATGATTGATTTGCAATGCAAGTTAAAGGAAGACCAAGAATTCGTAGGTATGGATGGATGGTAAAGTGAATAGTAACAGTTTGGAAGTGGTGGTATGAGATAATGGGTGTTTGGTTTAATATAAACAAAAATATTGATTCTGCAGGTCGGCGGATACTGCGGACCCCTGAAATGGGTTCCGTCCGTTGTGTCTGAGGGTTCCACCGACCCTGCTGAGAAAAAGAGTTATGGATTTGTTTTGATTTTTGTGATTTTTTTCTAATGTTCAGAACTACAACGTAGGTTCCATGAGTCCTAAGCCTAGCCTAAGAAGGTTAAAAGGTTCACGTTTAAGGGGTTTTGTGAGAATGTCGGCTATGTTGTCTTCGGAAGAAACTTTCTCGATTGAGATATTTCCTTTTTGAACGTTGTCACGAAGGAAATGATGACGGATTTCAATATGTTTGGTACGAGCATGTTGAACCGGGTTTTTGCTAAGATCAATGGCACCTTTGTTGTCTCAAAGAATTGTGATGTCGTTAAGTTGAATTCCATAGTCGACAAGAGCTTGCTTCATCCAAAGAGCTTGTTGATATGCCTTTCCGGCCGAAACATACTCGGCTTCCGTTGTTGAGATAGCAAGAGCCGTTTGTTTCTTAGAGAACCATGAAGTGAGACAATGTCCAACAAAAGTACAAATACCACTTGTACTTTTTCTATCGACATAGTCACCGGCATGATCCGAGTCGGCATACACTATGGTGTCTATTCCCGTTCCTTTGGGATACCATAAACCTAAATGTGTAGTGCCCTTAATATACCTAAAAATCCTTTTAACGGCTTCAAGATGAGTAGTCTTAGGATCTTCTTGAAAACGAGCACATAGACAAACACTAAACATAATGTCGGATCTACTAGCCGTTAGGTAAAGTAGACTACCAATCATACCTCTATATTTAGTGCTATCTACGGATTCACTTTCCTCATCCTTGGTGAGTTTAGTTTCCGTGGACATGGGTGTTTTGATTGGTTTCGAATCTTCTAATCCAAATTTCTTAAGGATGTCCTTAATATATTTAGATTGGTTAAAGAAGATACCATCTTCTAGTTATTTAATTTGGAGTCCTAGGAAAATGTTGAGTTCTCCCATCATACTCATTTCAAACTCGTCATGCATGATTTTCGAGAAATCTACACATAATTCTTGACAAGTTGATCCGAATATAATGTCATCAACATAGATTTGGACTATGATAATATGTGAATCTTTCTTCTTAGTGAAGAGAGTATTATCAACTAAGCCCATGGTATACTTATGGTCAACTAGGAAGGTTTTAAGTCGATCATACCATGCTTTTGGAACTTGCTAAAGTCCGTAAAGAGCCTTTTTAAGTTTGTAAACATGATTTGGTTTTTCAAAATCGATGAAGCCCGGTGGTTGAGCAACATACACTTCTTCATTTATGACTCCGTTTAGAAATGCATTTTTGACGTCCATTTGAAAGAGTTTAAAATTGTGTGCACATGCATATGCAAGTAACATTCTAATTGACTCGAGCCTAGCAACCGGAGCAAAAGTTTCATCATAGTCAATGCCTTCTTGTTGGTTATATCCTTGTGCAACTAGCCTACCTTTGTTTCTAGATACAATTCCATTTTCATCCATTTTATTATGAAAGACCCATTTTGCTCCAATTATAGTTTGACTCTTTGGTTGAGGAACTAATGTCCATACATCATTCCTAACAAATTGTTCTAACTCTTCTTGCATTGCAATTACCCAAGACTCATCTTTAATGGCTTCATTAATGTTTTTAGGTTCAATGGTTGACACGGAACAAAAGTAGTTGCTTTCATTTTGAACTTTTGACCTTAGCGTTCTTTCGTTAATGTTGCCTATGACACCATCTAATGGATGACTTTTAGATTCTTTGACATTGACAAGTTCTTTGTTTAATAGTTCATCTTCCTTGTCATTACCTAAAATCTCTTGATTTTCTATTGCTTGGCTTTCAACTAAGTCATCATCTACCAAAGGTGATGTCTTAGAGGGAGGTGGACTTCGTCAAATGTTACGTTCAAAGATTCCTCGACTCTTAAGGTTTCTTTGTTCAAAACAATGTAAGCTTTACTATTTTGTGAATATCCAAGAAATACACCTTCATAAGACTTTAGGTCAAATTTGGTGAGATAATCCTTGGTGTTAAGAATGAAACATTTACTCCCAAACACTCTAAAGTATCCTAATGTAGGCTTTTTACCTTTATATAGTTCATAAGGAGTTTTATTCAAAAATGGTCTAATTAACACTCGATTTAAAATGTACGTTGATGTGTCAACGGCATTACACCAAAACTTTTGTGGAATGTTTTGTTCATTAAGCATTGTTCTACTCATCTCTTGCAATGTCCGGTTTTTACGTTCTACTACACCATTAGATTGAGGAGTACGTAGAGCCGAAAAGTTATGAGTAATACCATTAATATCACAAAAGTTTCCAAATTGAAATTCATTATCAAATTCACGACCGTGATCCATTCTAATAGACACAATATTAGACACTACTTGATTTTGAATTTTCTTACTTAGAATCTCAAATTTATCAAAAGCTTCATTTTTACTTTTCAAAAATTTTGTCCAAGTATATCTTGAGTAATCATCAACTATGACCAAAGTGTAGAAGTTACCTCCATAACTTTGTATAGCGGATGGACCAAATAAATCTGTATGCAAAAGTTCTAGACACCTAGATGTAGAAACCAAGTTTTTAGCCTTATGGCTACTATGGACTTGTTTACCGACTTTGCAAGCATCACAAAAGTGTTGGTCATATTTCAACTTAGGTAGGTTTCGAACTAAGTCTTTGGAGGAGAGGTTTTGGATTAGTCTCATGTTAGCGTGTCCTAAACGTCTATGCCATAAAGTTGAAGATTCATCTAATGAGGTAAGACAAAGTTTGTCTCTAGATGTTGGATCCATCTTCATGACGTATACGTTGTTCTTAAGGACACCTTTGGCTATGGTTATACCATCTTTAAGTATTTTACTTCCGTTTTCACTAAAAAGGACATTATACTTATTACGACAAAGTTGACTAATACTAAGGAGTGATTAAAACCTAAGTTATCAACATGAGCTACATCATCTATAAAAAGGGAGTCATGAGAGATTGTACCTTTTCCGATGATTTTTCTCTTAGCTTTACTACCAAACGTAACATTACCTCCGTCACATTTGTGATAAGTAGTGAAGAGGCTTTTGTTACCCGTCATGTGCCTTGAACAACCGCTATCTTTAATCCATTCATCCGGTTCCAAACAAACTTTGAGGCACACCAATTTTATGAAAAACACTCAAACATTTGGTCCCCAATATCTCATGGGTCCATTTTGGTTAAGCATACCATTAACTTGTTCCAAATATGAAAATAGAGCATAAGGGTTCCATGACATGTAATTTGAAGTTTGGTAATGTCCAGGAGTGTTTTGGTTCCAAACATGTTGGTAATGTGGTCGAGCGTTGAAGTTGCTCTTTGGAAAGGTTTAATACACCGTAAAATCCCAGGTCATTTATTAATGCTAATTACCAATATTATTCTAAACTAAGCCATTTTTGCGGGCTAATTTAAATTTTTTACATGAGACACTGTTTGTTTGGACACCCGATTGTTTTGAACACCGTTGGTTTAACACCCGATTATGCTTTGTCACCCGATATCACCCAAATGTCACTCTTGGATGTCACCCAATGAGGTTAAGCACCGGTAACTCCCACTTGCCACCCGACACCCATTTGAACACCGAGAAATTATTCTATATATATATATACTTATATATATATATATATATATATATATATATATATATATATATATATATATATATATATATATATATATATATATATATATATATATATATTAAATATCACAATTATTATTACAAGTATATATATTTACCCCATTTAAATACTTATGGTTATCACGAACCGACACCGAGATTTATATCACAATTCTACGAACACCGACACCCCGATATTTTGGGCCGGATCACCATCACCAAGACCACACGGCTTATATTTATTTTTCACTTGGGCCGAAGGTTAACGCAAAGCCCACCACACCACTTCATTGTAATTGGACCGGACTTTTGTGCGAGCCCAGTGGTTATGGTTTTATTTGCGATGCATGCTACTCAAATGAAACCCAATTTCCTTTGCAAACATGATATACACACGTTTTTATTTTTGGTTCACCTCAAACTTGACAATCTCATGCCATGTCTTTTGACTTTGAACCACTCGACAATGAGCCACCAAATGAGAGCCGCTCGACCTTTGGATAAACCCATTACACGCCCAAACACTTAAACCTTTGGATCGTATGTCTCTTGAGCTCCTAACACAAACTATAAACAAAGATTATAGGTACCATTTATGCCTAAAAGCCTCTAACACCTAGGTTGACAAACACTCGTAGCCTCCAAACCACGTACAATTCGACAAGACTAGATAATGGGAGCCAAGACAAGATTTTCGAATGAGATTAGACCACTCGGTTTGTGTTGCAATCTTAGGGACATCAAACCACCCATGGACTTGCTATATAAATCACATTAAATGCTACAAAACTCACACACTCCCAATTCCACAAAATTTCTAAGTCTAACATCCTATTGCTTCGTTGGTGTTGCTGTCGAGAAGAAACAAGGAGGAAAAGAGCTAAGGCTTTGGGTTTGAACGAGTTGGACAACTATTGGGTTAAAGGATTCCTAAGACGAGAAGAGGGTACCCCGTTTGCTCATTCACTTGTCTCGTATCCCACTAAGTCGTCACCACCTTTTGGTGATTGTAAGTCTTCGTATCCTATTTCATTTTTCCTACTCTAGTCTCATGTTTATCACAAAAAGTCTCATGCACGCAACACACGTATAATTTTTAGTATAAGTCTTTGCTACGCTAAAACTTTCATCACTTGCCTCGACACCCCTAGAAATGCCCTCGCCATTTTGTTTCTACACGTGCGACCCACTTATATTTTTCGATCACCTAAATCTACGACTCACCCACAATCGAATTAACCCTACATGCACAACTCACTCGACTTTTTGACACGAAAACTAGACCCAAATCTAATGCTAGTCGAACGAGTTTTAAAACAAAGAAACACCCACTTTGGGCCTTTACCGGGCTAACGAGCCCAAACAATTTTCCCTGTAAGATTTTCGATTTGAAAACCTAATATTTTCGAATGGTAACTGAATTATAAAAACCGATTTTTACAAATATTAAAGGATAAAAATGGTGACTTTTATAAAGATAAAAGTTAACTTTTTCGAAAACTAAAATTTTGGACTATTTTTGCAAAAGTCCCACGTTAAGGGACTAAATGTGACAAAACATGAAAACTTTCGGACCATTTTTGGAAACTGTCGATTTGAATTAAATGAAGGGTATAAACCGTAATTTTCCAAAGTTTGGGGAACAAAATGTAAAAAGTACAAAAAGGACCATATTGTGATTATTATTAACCAAAGGGTAAAAAGTGTAAATTTGGTAAAGTTAAGGGTTAAATTATGACAATGTATATTTATAACTAATTATTTCATATAATTTTTATAAATACATATATTTTTCCTTAGCTTTAATATAAAGTTAAGGGTTAAATTGTGATTATTACATCCGCTGTGGTGTAGATGATTATTATTATCTTTATGATATGTCAAATCAATGTTAAGGCTTGTGTTTCGTGAGGCTTAGGAGCAATATTACACCCGATTTAGTCAAGACCTATCTATCTTGGCTTGTTTATTTCAAATGCTTGACTTGTGTTCACACTATTACTATTTAAACTACTTTGGATTCACTCAACCTTTGTGTTGACTTTTTAAGCATGTTTATCTCAGAAAATTAACAAGCATGGCGGCACGGAGCTGGCAAAGGGCACAGGACCTCCCTTTTGATTTTCAATAATTATATCATTCTTTACAAACTCATCACTTCTTTTGCTAAACAATTAACATTTTAGAAAAATGTTTGTAACTCTGAATATTTGAGTTTTCGTGGAATGATATTGACAATCTTTTGAATTGTTTTCTATGAGTATGACTGTGTACTAAACTGTAATGACCCCGATTAGACTTCCGCTGCTTAATCAAATTTCGGGGTGTTACAGATTGGCATCAGAGCCATGGTTATAGAGAACCAAATGATTTTTCAAAACATTGGACTATAACCTCACCAGATTTTTAAATAAACTATTTATCACCGAAGTGCCCTCCGTGCCAGCGCTAGCCAACGCTATGTTTTAAGGTTTGATTTTTAGCACCCATTGTATTTAGCTCACTATGACACTATGATCACTGTGCATGTAGCATTATGTAGACTAAATGACTTATATCACTGCTATTTTTGGGATATTACAGTACCATGTCGCCCCCGGTTATTATTTTGTCCGACAGTGACGACTTCGTACCAGCATCATCCACTCACCCTACTATTGACTTATCTGACTATGACACCCATGACACCCGAGACACCCATGATTCTGACCATGACACCCAACCTGTATCACCTCCTATACCATCTCCTGTTCCATCTGGAGACACATCTGCTGACACTAAGCCCTTTGAGGAGGGGGAGGTTGCTTCTACACCCATTGATTCTTTTGCTATTCAGCCTCTTTTTCGTCCTGTTTGTGGACCTATGACACAGGGACAGTACCTTTATGACCAGTACCTGACATCTCAGCAGTTTCTTGCGGCTGATGATCGTCCTACACCACCTGCTAGTCACCATTCCGGTTCAGATGCTGATGACGAGTCTTCTGACTCCGATACTTCTGATACTGCTGCTTCTATCCCACCATCATCCCCGCCTGCACCGATTCATCGGCGCAAGCGAGTGAGGATTCTTGAGCCCTATGAGCCTGAGTGTCACAACTCACCATTTCAGGTCATTTCCCGAACTTTGGAAAAACACTATTCATCAAACACTATTCATCAAAACACTATTCATCAGTTTACTATTCATCATTTTTGGTGTCAGTTTGACATTCCGAGAAGCATTCAGAAATTTTACTATTCACTGGACACTATTCATTGCCGGAAAAGATTTCATCAATCACGTGCATTATTCATTTCATCGTAAATTTAGTTTACGGGTATTTAAATTCGCGTAACCGTATGGGTTTAGGTGCGAATTCATTTCATTATCAGTAAGGACACTGCATACGGACTAGAGACAGTCTGCATATAATCAGTAGGTCATTTACATGTTATACCACTCTTACGATTTTCAAATTTATATATATTTGATACATTTAACGTTTTCCTTATAATTATTTATAAATAAACGTTAACACACGGTTTATACGCGACGAATATATCTAAATATTCCCACAATTGTCCCGACATATTTTTATATCCATTTTATCATCATAAAAGTTATAACATTCAATTACCCAGTATTTTGGAAATTTATTTTTATTTATAACGTAAGCTTATGAATATTACGACGGTTTTCGTGAAAACTAAACAATAATCACCCGATCACTCAGTAATTGTACCCAACATATTTTTATCATTTTTATGACTTTATTAAGTCCCGGTCAACTTCGATAATATTTATTTCTAGCAAACCCGGTACCCGATTATAACTAATACTTACACTAAACTACAATTATTATACTCTACATTTCCTAAGTGATCAAAACCGACTTTGCTACTCTTTTTAACATTGAAAACCGGCCATGAGCTCACCCTAGACACCATGTACATGCTTTTCAACCTTATGACTTATGTAATCTTATTAAACAATATAACTTATAACTACTTATTTACATAAACCATAAAAACATAAACTTAACAAGTTCCTAGAATCATAACAAGCACTTTTCAAGATCCAAAAAGCTCTCATTTCTCTTGTTCTTCCCCCAAAACCCACGACCAAATCCAAACACCATGATCAAACCATTATTTTTCAAAGATCAAAGCTACAAAGTTGTTCATTTCATCATTCTAATCAAGAATCATAACCCAAAAACACAAGTAATCCAAGATTTCTCATCCTTTAATCACCTATTATTTCAAAGTGACTATTCAAATTTATTTTCATGATTTCATCAAATTAACATATGTATCTTATTGTATTCATGCTTAATTTCATGCACAAACTAGTTATACCACTTTATTTTTGAAGACTTTTTGAACATACAAACCCTAGATTGTGATTTAGGTGTTCATTTGTTAAATTAACTTGATTACTAGTCATTAGGAACCCATGGCACCCTAAGAAGGTGTATGGTAAGATTAGTATAGTTTTGTGAAGTTTGCAAGAGATTTGGTTGAAGTAGAAACTAGTTTTGAACCTTGGAAATGGATTTCTAACAAGTTTATAAACATGCTGTCCCATTTTGTAAAATTCTGGAAAATCAGTAAATACAAAGTAAACTTTGGCAAAAATTTTAGAAAATACTTTCAAAAACGAATCCGTAGGCGAAAGAACGGATTAAAAAGAGTTTATAACGAAGAAGTTATGATTTTTGCTAGTTTATTGACGAAAACTATTTTTTCCGGAAAAATACATGCTGTTGGACGTTTTTCGTCGGACAAAAAGAGGCTTTAGACGTAACCCGGAGGAGCCAAGCTTTCCAAAATATATTACTACATACTAAGACGTAACCGTGGATATAAAGAACAAGTAAAACGGGCTTATAACGACAAAGATATTCACGTTTCCATATCGGCAAAAATCCTCTATAATTGGCAGCTTTTAGAAATAATAATAACACTACGTACTAAATTCTAGATTTTCTAGAAATATTAACCAAGTACCCAATTTCATAACTAATGATGTATTAGTAATTACAAGTATATTTTCATTACTACAAGGCGTTATTTCAAGGATTTCAAACCGAGAATTTCAAAACAAACATTGGTACATACGATATATATATAAGTATATATATTGCAACTAGTTTTATTTTTCTAATAGCCATATTTTTCCTAAGTCTTGGAATATATATTTTTGATAACAACAAGTATTTTCCAAAGAGTAGAGTGGTATAGGAACATGTGCATGGACATTCATAACATCATTTGGTGATCTAAAGTAGATCGTTCATCATTCATATTAGGTTGCGGCTACTGTGCGCGCCTTGTTTTTCAGCTCATTACATGTTCATGGTACCATCATATTGGGTTGCGGCAGCTAATTGTTCATTGTTGTTCATTTCACTTCATCACAGTTTCATCAGTTAAGGTGAGTTTTCATAGCCCCGTTTTCAATTCAACATTTTTTATTGTTTTCAAATCCCACGGGGGGAATACATTGCATCAATCATTTTAGTACGAGCCCAAGTATTCAAACATATATACATTGCTTAAGTTACCTTACCATTCAGTTAAAGTCCCCTGTTATTATCATGGACCGTTAATTTGCCGGTAAGCGAGAGTGAGTGGATAGATCTATCGAGGGTGACGCCTCCATCCGTGGTAGTGATTACCAACCGTAAGCGGATGCATTTCATGTCTTTTACATTTGAGTGTTCTGGTAAAACATTCGGGAGGGGCATAGTTTCATCAGTCATAGCTTCGGTGCCATGAGCTTAAGGTCTATTGTACAATTTTCATGAGATTTTTATCTTGCACTTTTACTTGTGGTGGCCGTACATCATTACATTTTATAAACCTATGGAATTCACCAACATTCGTGTTGACGTTTTAGCAATGTATTTCAGGTTATTAAGGTAGCTCATGTGACATGCATTTGGACCTTCATGGAGTCGCGGAGTTGACGCGTCTCATCATTATTTCATGCACTTATGTAAACATTTGATCTAGTATGACTTGTTTTTCATAAACATGCAACACATTTTGGGGACCTCATTTTGTAAACTCTGGATTATTTCAATGATCAAATGCAGTATTTTCTAAACGACACTTTAGGTCGTTCAATGTAACTGTAACTGTGGTGCTATGACAAACACCCCCAGGTATTCCATTCCGCTGCAAGTCAGGTAAATTGGGGGTGTGACAGATTGGCATCAGAGCTAAGGTTATAGCGAACTAGGATGTATCTTGGACCCTAGACTATAACCACATCAGCATAGCATCTCATCATTTCATCATAAGTGCATAATCATGATACATGTTGTTTCATACATACCCTGTGCGAGTTATTTATACTCATATCCGTATATGTATATCATTTTATTGACCTGGTTCACAAGTGACATGTCTTCAGATACTCACCCTGACATCCTTTTATCGGATTCTGACATTGAAGATGCCTTGTCATCTTCCACTACCATTATACCACCAGTTGCATTTACACCATCATTAGTACTATTGATTTACCATAGGAACAGGGTTTTCCTATCATTCAGCCCGTACATAGAATGCCTTTTGGTAGTGTATTCAGAATTAATCTTAATGGACTTATTAGGATGTTTATTGCAAGGAAGATAGTGTGTTTTCTTTCCATCACTAGTAGAGCACTCATTATTCAGGTACTACCACCACCGTCAGTTACTTATTACACTATTGGCCTTCCCACAGTGTGTACTTTAGTTTTACCTTTTGGATGTCGCGAGGTAGCGCGAAAGAGGATAGTATTCCATTCACTAGTACCATCATTGTCATTTTCCTTTTCCATTCCCACTTGCCATGAACTAGATGACACCTAGTAGATAACACAAATATCACGGACTCAACAGAAACATCCGCAGATTCTTCAGGAATGGTTCAGAACCTACATTATCTAAGATTTGATAGATGCACAACTTCAGACACCACTTCAGGACTATCTCGACCTTATGATGCCATAAACCTGATTTCACACAGAGGGACACCAGGAAGTCCCTAGACCAGATTTATATCCTCACTAGCTTTTACTATTATCCTAGCCACAGAAGGTGTGGGACATAGTCTAAAGAACTTGTTGTCTTTTGATTGTTGTACAAACAAATATATCAAGTGTGACTCTACTATGTAAGAAATGGTTGTGCTATTTGTGATACCGGTTCACGTAGACCGAAATTTTCATGTATTATATTCATGTGTTGTGAATATGATGGCTTTGATTAACTATATACCCTCATGGTCACTTATGATTTGATGAAGAGAAATTTAAGCAAACCACTCCAAGCATGACGCAAGCTGCTGTTGGACAAGTCATTACCAAGAACATAGTCACCGCCCTCACTAAGGAACTTTCTCACGTGGAATTTATAGGGTGCAATCCTCCCTCCTTTAGCGGAACTAGAAACACAAAGAAATTTCTCAAATGGTTCGAAGACATAAAAACAATATTTCAATGTGGCGACTGTCGTAAGGAATACAAGGTTAAGTTCGCCACATGCACTTTTCAGAATCATGCCCAGGAATGGTGGACCAAACATATTAAGATGGTAGGAGTTGATACTGCCTACTCACACTCTTGGGAGAAACTAAGAAGGATGATGGGTATAACATTTTGTGCAAGAAGTGAATTACGAACAAGGGAACAGGAAACACTAAACTTTATCATGGTAGGAAATGATGTGACGAGTATACTACTCATTTTTATGAATTAACACGACTAGGTTCTGCAATGGATGAACCGGAAAGCAAGAAACTTGAAAGGTACATTGGGGGACTCTCAAATGAAATTCGTATGTTGGTCATCGCATGGGAACCCGATACCATGTCTGAAGCCATCAAAATGGCGATCGAGGCAAAGTAACTCATAGTTCACGCCGAGACATCAGGAAACAATAGTGACAATAAAAGGAAGTGGAACAACAATCTAGGTTGCAATGCTGCTCAACAATCACCCAAAGGAAAATAAATGAACAGAGCCTTTGCTGCAGAACCGCATACAAAGAGAATGTATATTGGAAAGTTACCTTACTACAACCTGTGTAATCAATATCACCGAGGTCATTGCAGTAAAACGTGTGGAGTGTCCAAGAAGCAGGGTCATCGGACTGAAAATTTTAGGAAACTCACAAATCAAAAAATCCCAGGGAGTTGCTTCAAATGTGGAAACTTAGGGCATTTCAAGAATGACTGCCCGGAACTAAGGAACAAGGAAAAATCAGGAACTTGGAATCAAGACTAAATCGCTCGAGGAATAGCGTGAGCTGTTGAAAGAGAACAGTCAGGATATTAGCAACATCAAGGATAACAACAATACTTCAGCAGCAGGAGCTTTGTTTCAATATATAAACCGTAGTTCGAGCCCTTTAGGGTTGTATCTTTCCTTTTGTACTTACCGTTGGTACGATGACATGACCTAGTGGTATTAAGCACTTTCCTATCCAATGTAGTATCTATCCTTTGTTACCTAGGTGATAATCATAACCATCGTTTACGCCATTTTCTATCCCAATTGCTCAGACTTCAATCGTTTCGCAACATTTTAGCATTGTCTCAGCAGGGATTAGGTTGATTTCGTATTTGACGAATTAGTAGACTATTACCATTCGACAAGATTCACCCATGTATCCAATACACCATTCAAGCTATTTTACTATCATATGGGGAAACTGTTTTACAGAAAAATTTCTGAATTAAGCTATTTTATTACCATCCTATAAATTGATTTTTCTGTCATTACACCAAGTATTTACTATTATTACGCGAGGCAATTTTTATGTTATTTGAAAGAAAACATCAGGACACCATTTTTTTATAACAATGCGTTGAACACCATCTAAAACTTTTGATAAAAGTTATGATATTTTGACAAAATCCAACATCGCATCATTAGTCCTCAATTATACATAGCCTGATCACCTATGTAAAATTCAGGAAGGATTATACCATGAAGGAAATAATTACCTTTTCAAAGGATTGTTAATAACAATCTTCATTCGAAAGCTTTGTAAACAAAGGAACTCTTTCATAAACATCCCTTTTGCCGAACTATCCCTGGATACTTACCTCACCTGTAACCCACTTAGCCATTAAGTTAGATTTTCCCATTGACTTCCCTAAGAGAGACCTTCCATATCAATTACATGCAGGATTCCTTTATACAATAAAAGCAATGAAAGGATTACAGAACTACTAACCAGAACTAGAAGTATATAGAGAGAGAATTCATAACTCAACAACAATCCTCAGATACTGCGAGACCATCCTAATCACCATCTCTGACTTAGTTGTCCAATGTCATTATTCAAGGGTACTAGCTATACTGAGCTACAGGATTGAACTCAATAAATGTCCGCAGGACAACACAATAGAAATAAACCAAGCTTCTAATTGAGACAGTAGAGCATTTCATTTAAACATGGCCTCATCCATACATAAACTTTCCTGCAGTAAGTTTTCACAAAGGACAATTGTTTGAATTAAGAATATCGATGTATTTTCCTCTAAGGCCTTATGTCACTAGAAATTTCAGATAACCTCACCTTCATACCAAGCAAGGGATCAAACCAGAACATATCTCCTCATCTACATGGGAAAACAGAATAGACATTCATCGACACAACATCAAGTGATACCTTCGTCTTGTCTATTACAACGATAAACAATTTCAGGACTTAAGTTAGTCTAAATACCTATGCTTGTAGTTATGCCAGATAACCATCAATAGACATTATCCAACCTCAGGAACTAAGTGTTAGACATCGATGCATTTAAGCGAACATTTCCTATTCTACCATTTTATCCATGTTAGTGTTTTCACTTTTAAATAAAGTTGATGCGTTTACATAAATCACCTACCTTGTGGAAAAATGATTTCTGAAATTCCTATTTTGAACAAGTACGATCCTTTTTGGTCAATCTTTAGCAACACTATTGTACAACGAGAAATATACATAGACATCAAACTTTGGTAAGCAGTCTTAATCACAACATGTTTGAAAACAGTTCCTATTTCATAACTACTGGATTTTGAATCATCAAGAAAAATATTACCCAGTAAATCATTTGCTCCATTTTCTAAATTCGTTTATTCAGAAAAAGATTTCAACCAAAACTCATAATCGCGAGACAAATTTCCCTACAACATCGCTTATGCATTTAGGATTTGTGACTGGACAATAGAGAATATTTGGATTATGTGATGAAGGAATTAGGAGGAACATCACAAATTGATCACGAACTTCAGTAGTGGAGACCAAACCCAATAAACAAAGAAGGACATATGTCTTATCATCCGTTGGAACAAAACACAAGGAATCAAATTGTTACCTATATTCTATCCCTTCAGATAACGCCAAGTTCGAAGGACCGAACATTATGGAATTAGTCACAAAGGTTTATTGTACCCATTTCAGTTATTCCTGTTAAGGAAACCGATTCAGAAACCCATTTAGATGTGAACATCACCTATCATCCTCAGAACGATGGTCAAAGCGAGAGAACAATTCAAACATAGGAAGGTATGCTCAGAGCATGAGTGATTGACCCTAGAAATGGTTGGAACAATCAATTAACATAAATCAAATTCATCTACAACAATAGTTATCACACCAACAGCGAGAAACTGGCAGAAGTTAGATTGGTACATAACACATATCATTTGGATTGGGTATCCTGAATAACAAACCATCCAGATTCAAGTGGGAGAACAAACTAAGTTAAAAGCTTTGCCTTGGATTGGCATGATACAAATTGGATAACAAGAGAAGTTGAACCTTTAGCATATTGGGCCATTTAAGATTCATTTTAGAATCGACCAACTAGCATACAAATTTGAGTTCTGGCAGAATTCAGCAGTATATATTACCAGTATCACATTTAAAACATTAAGAAGCGCAGACCATCGATTGATGGGCCAAACTCAGAAAAAGCTCAACTCACTAGTCTAGTAGGCATTCATGAGATAACCAGAAAATTTCCTACAAGTCAAGAATCAGTTACAAGTTCAATAAGTTGTAAACCATTAAAACTTCAAGTTGGTAAGCAGAGTTATGCAGAAAGTTCTGCCCAGGAAAGGCATGATATCATTCAGAACACTTGGAAAGTTAAACCCAATATACACTGGACCTTTTAATATTTCAGATAGAGAAGGCATAGTGGCCGTCAGACTTGAACATTGTCAGAGAACAACAGGATTACACAAACATATTTCACCTTTTCAAATCCCCAGAAATGACTTTCAGATGAGTCACTCATGACTCCATTGGAAGGGATCCAACCCAAATGACAATCTCAGACCTTGTAAGAAAATCAACAGAAATCATGGACCGTGTGGTCGAACAGTTGAAGCAGAGTCGAATTCCTATCGTTAGAGTTCGCTGGAATTCTCGAATATCATCACCTTTTCACCAATATGTTTTCAGAGACCAACATAAACTTAACTTCGGGACGAAGTTCCTTTTAGAGGGGAAGAATGTCACAACTCACCATTTCAGGTCATTTCCCGAACTTTGGGAAAACACTATTCATCAAAACACTATTCATCAGTTTACTATTCATCATTTTTGGTGTCAGTTTGACATTCCGAGAAGCATTCAGAAATTTTACTATTCACTGAACACTATTCATTGCCGGAAAAGATTTCATCATTCACGTGCATTATTCATTTCATCGTAAATTTAGTTTACGGGTATTTAAATTCGCGTAACCATATGGGTTTAGGTGCGAATTCATTTCATTATCAGTAAGGACACTGCATACGGACTAGAGACAGTCTGCATATCATCAGTAGGTCATTTACATGTTATACCACTCTTAGGATTTTCAAATTTATATATATTTGATACATTTAACGTTTTTCTTATAATTATTTATAAATAAACGTTAACACACGGTTTATACGCGACGAATATATCTAAATATTCCCACAATGGTCCCGACATATTTTTATATCCATTTTATCATCATAAAAGTTATAACATTCAATTACCCAGTACTTTGGAAATTTATTTTTATTTATAACGTAAGCTTATGAATATTACGACGGTTTTCGTGAAAACTAAAAAATAATCACCCGATCACTCAGTAATTGTACCCAACATATTTTTATCATTTTTATGACTTTATTAAGTCCCGGTCAACTTCGATAATATTTATTTCTAGCAAACCCGGTACCCGATTATAACTAATACTTACACTAAACTACAATTATTATACTCTACATTTCCTAAGTGATCAAAACCGACTTTGCTACTCTTTTTAACATTGAAAACCGGCCATGAGCTCACCCTAGACACCATGTACATGCTTTTCAACCTTATGACTTATGTAATCTTATTAAACAATATAACTTATAACTACTTATTTACATAAACCATAAAAACATAAACTTAACAAGTTCCTAGAATCATAACAAGCACTTTTCAAGATCCAAAAAGCTCTCATTTCTCTTGTTCTTCCCCCAAAACCCATGACCAAATCCAAACACCATGATCAAACCATTATTTTTCAAAGATCAAAGCTACAAAGTTGTTCATTTTATCATTCTAATCAAGAATCATAACCCAAAAACACAAGTAATCCAAGATTTCTCATCCTTTAATCACCTATTATTTCAAAGTGAGTATTCAAATTTATTTTCATGATTTCATCAAATTAACATATGTATCTTATGGTATTCATGCTTAATTTCATGCACAAGCTAGTTATACCACTTTATTTTTGAAGACTTTTTGAACATACAAACCCTAGATTGTGATTTAGGTGTTCCTTTGTTAAATTAACTTGATTACTAGTCATTAGGAACCCATGGCACCCTAAGAAGGTGTATGGTAAGATTAGTATAGTTTTGTGAAGTTTCCAAGAGATTTGGTTGAAGTAGAAACTAGTTTTGAACCTTGGAAATGGATTTCTAACAAGTTTATAAACATGCTGTCCCATTTTGTAAAATTCTGGAAAATCAGTAAATACAAAGTAAACTTTGGCAAAAATTTTAGAAAATACTTTCAAAAACGAATCCGTAGGCGAAAGAACGGATTAAAAAGAGTTTATAACGAAGAAGTTATGATTTTTGCAAGTTTATTGACGAAAACTATTTTTTCCGGAAAAATACATGCTGTTGGACATTTTTCGTCGGACAAAAAGAGGCTTTAGACGTAACCCGGAGGAGCCAAGCTTTCCAAAATATATTACTACATACTAAGACGTAACCGTGGATATAAAGAACAAGTAAAACGGACTTATAACGACAAAGATATTCACGTTTCCATATCGGCAAAAATCCTCTATAATTGGCAGCTTTTAGAAATAATAATAACACTACGTACTAAATTCTAGATTTTCTAGAAATATTAACCAAGTACCCAATTTCATAACTAATGATGTATTAGTGATTACAAGTATATTTTCATTACTACAAGGCGTTATTTCAAGGATTTCAAACCGAGAATTTCAAAACAAACATTGGTACATACGATATATATATAAGTATATATATTGCAACTAGTTTTATTTTTCTAATAGCCATATTTTTCCTAAGTCTTGGAATATATATTTTTGATAACAACAAGTATTTTCCAAAGAGTAGAGTGGTATAGGAACATGTGCATGGACATTCATAACATCATTTGGTGATCTAAAGTAGATCGTTCATCATTCATATTAAGTTGCGGCTAGTGTGCGCGCCTTGTTTTTCAGCTCATTACATGTTCATGGTACCATCATATTGGGTTGCGGCAGCTAATTGTTCATTGTTGTTCATTTCACTTCATCACAGTTTCATCAGTTAAGGTGAGTTTTCATAGCCCCGTTTTCAATTCAACATTTTTGATTGTTTTCAAATCCCACGGGGGGAATACATTGCATCAATCATTTTAGTACGAGCCCAAGTATTCAAACATATGTACATTGCTTAAGTTACCTTACCATTCAGTTAAAGTCCCCTGTTATTATCATGGACCGTTAATTTGCCGGTAAGCGAGAGTGAGTGGATAGATCTATCGAGGGTGACGCCTCCATTCGTGGTAGTGATTACCAACCGTAAGCGGGTGCATTTCATGTCTTTTACATTTGAGTGTTCTGGTAAAACATTCAGGAGGGGCATAGTTTCATCAGTCATAGCTTCGGTGCCATGAGCTTAAGGTCTATTGTACAATTTTCATGAGATTTTTATCTTGCACTTTTACTTGTGGTGGCCGTACATCATTACATTTTATAAACCTATGGAATTCACCAACATTCGTGTTGACGTTTTAGCAATGTATTTCAGGTTATTAAGGTAGCTCATGTGACATGCATTTAGACCTTCATGGAGTCGCGGAGTCGACGCGTCTCATCATTATTTCATGCACTTATGTAAACATTTGATCTAGTATGACTTGTTTTTCATAAACATGCAACACATTTTGGGGACCTCATTTTGTAAACTCTGGATTATTTCAATGATCAAATGCAGTATTTTCCAAACGACACTTTAGGTCGTTCAATGTAACTGTAACTGTGGTGCTATGACAGACACCCCCAGGTATTCCATTCCGCTGCAAGTCAGGTAAATTGGGGGTGTGACACTGAGCCTTTTGGTGAGTTGTTTCGATACCATGAGGGAGACTATACCCGCAAATGCACGGCTCGGAAACGAGTCTGCTTTTTACCTGCTTCTACTGATACACCACCTGTACCTACACCTGTACCTACACCTGTACCCACACCTGTATCATCACCCATATCTGTATTACCACCTGTTTCTATGCCAGATTTGACACCTGTGGCATCACCAGCACCCCCACCATCACCTGTATCACCCCCACCTGAGCCACATCCTTACATGTTACCTACTTACACCGCACCCCACACCTCTGAGGCTTTACCACCCATGCCACCACCTACAGTTTTCTACTCTCAGACTACCACTGTACCGATACCATCACCTGCTACATCACCTGTACCATCACCTGCTCCCACCAAGACACCCACCTCACCTGGCATTCATAGATTGGTTGATGCTCGTTGATGGTCGTTTTTGTTAGACTACATACGTAGATGGAGATTGGCTGAGGGATCGCCTAGGGCTGCTGAGCTTGGAGATGGCTCTTCAACGGTGTTACCGGTCACTGGAGAGCCGATACACCATACTATCCCTCTTTTGGCTGCTAGATTGATTAGACATGAGAGTCGTCTTGATGAGCTGTTGAGTGTTATTGAGGATATATCCTTGGAGAGGATAGAGTGTATGCAGGAGGAGGTCACGAACCTCGTGGTTCATAGGACAGCTTTAGAGATGGTATTTGAGATGATGGGGACAGAGATCGAGGAGGCACAGGCTACCATCACTGAGTTTGGTCATCGACTAGATGTTCAGAGGCACGAGATTGATGATTTGAGAGCGATTGCAGCCATTACACAAGAGATGATGGAGCATCAGGCACAGGAGTTAGCTGCATCTAATTCTACCATCCACACACTTTCAGCCACTATTGAGGAGATTCATGCCCGTGAGAGATCTAGAGATATGGAGATGTTGGGGATGATCAGGATCATCAGAGAGCTAGAGAGGAGATCAGGAGGCGCACCTGGACCTTCATAGATCTATGACATGTATTTACTTACAGAGACATCTTAACTTGCCGCCTGTGGCATTAATAATTTTTGTATCTTATTGTTTTGTAACAATGAATTCAAAAATTATTAGAACTTTATGTTGGTTACGATTGTAACGTATTGATATTGATTTATGATGTTCTAGTTGTCTGATCTTTCCTTTTTATTATGCTCCCATATTGAGATTCATTATAATTTCCATGTGTGTTGTTACATGTCGTGATGTTTATTTATGAATGATATGGTTTATGTTGATGTATGTATTTATGGTGTGGTTGTGATATGTACTTTGTGATGATCTCGACTATTATGAGTTGGTTACACTATTTCTCTTGTTTTTGATGTTTGGAATTTGTACTTATGCACTTAGGATTTTATAGAGTTATGGCCCCCAAGGAAAACCGCTACTGCTACCTCGTCACCCGCTATGACCCAGGCTACTATAAGGAAGTTGGTTGCCGACAGTGTTGCTGCAGCTTTAGAAGAGCAAGCTGCTACAATGGCACGAACTAGTAGCAATAACCGAGCCACTGCTGAGAGCGAGTCCGCTGCGACTCGAAAGTGCACCTATAAGGACTTCATTGCTTGTAAACCATCTCACTTCAAAGGAACTGAAGGAGTAACAGAGCTTGCTCGATGGTTTGAGCGAACTGAGACTGTGTTTGTGAGGAGCGGTTGTGCCGCGGAAAGCCGAGTCTAGTTTACTACTGGAACATTGTTGGAAGACGCGTTGTCTTGGTGGAATGCAACTGCTCAGAAGATAGGTGTGGAGGAGGCCTATCAGATTACCTGGGCTGATTTTAAGGAGAAGATGTTGAAGAAGTTCTGCCCTAGAGGTGAGATCAAGAAGTTAGAAGATGAGTTTCACATGTTGGTTGTGAAAGGAAATGATCTCAGGGCTTACGATAGGAGATTTCAGGAACTTGCTACACTTTGCCCTTCTAAGGTTCCCGATTTGGAAAAGTTGTTGGAAAGGTACATCGAGGGATTACCCAGGAGTATTGAGGGAAACGTCACCTCGTCTAAGCCTCAATCTTTGGATGAAGCAATGTCCATTGCCCAAAGACTGCTAGACCGAGAGATTAAGCGTAACTCTGCTCAGGGAAACAACGATCACAAAAGGAAGTTTGATGATCGAAGGACAAACAACAACAACAGCAATCACAACAGCAACAACAACAGTCGAAACCCCAGCCGTAACTATCACCATGACAGAAACACCCACCACAACCAACAGAACCGACGACAGGAGGCTGTCAGAGCTTATGTCGCTGCACCAGTTAAGGATGCTAGGTATGCTAGACCTCTTCCATTCTGTGACAAGTGTAAGATGCATCACAATGGACCCTGCTATGCTAAGTGCGAGAAGTGTTCAAGGGTTGGACATAAGACACAAGATTGCAAGGCGACAGGAGCCAACTTGCAACCCGTGGCTGTAGTATGCCATGCTTGTGGAGAGAAAGGACACTACAGGCGTCAGTGCCCTAACAAGGATAACAATGCACGTGGGAGAGCATACGTGCTGGGAGATGGAAATGTCCAACAAGATCCGAACGTAGTCACGGGTACGTTCTTTCTAAACAACCGCCTCGTTAAAGTTTTATTTGATTCCGGAGCCGATCAAAGTTTCGTATCTATTTCACTTGCACCCCTGCTTAATATTACACCCACCCAACTAGACACCACGTATGAGATTGAACTAGCTGATGGAAAG
>JARVZY010002547.1:0-44000 GCA_030686995.1 Artemisia argyi
TTTGACATATTCATTGGGTCATGATTTTCTTGAAAATTTTAGCATTTTCGGCTCTAATTTTGTCTAGTTTAAAAGCCGAATTTTGTAAAACTTAAAACACGAAAGTTGTAGCTTCTTGGCCATTCTTTACCCAGAAATTTGAATCACTCAAATCTAATATGATATGAGTGAGATATCGTATGTTAAAGATGACGTTTTACTCATATTTGTTGCACACAACGTGTTTGATGAAATGTTTAGCTTAGATTTTTAGTCTTAAAATCGAGTTAAATGCACTAATTTTTGTACAACAATGCACCTTTAGTTATTTTATTAATGTAAGATTTAAAAAGTTTTGTTTTTTCTTGTTTTTTTGTTGTTTTTTTTTTAACTGATGAACCATATTAACTAATGAACCTTATTAACTGATTTTTAAAAAAGACTTTTTGTTCATCAGTTACTTTGGTTAAACTATATTAACTGATGAACTTATTAACTGATGAACCTTATTAACTGATTTTTAAAAAAGACATATCGCGCGTTAAAAGCCTTATTAACTGATGAACTTATTAAATCAGTTAATAAGGTTCATCAGTTAATAAGGTTCATCAGCCTTATTAACTGGTTGAACTATATTAACTGATGAACTTATTAACTGATGAACTTATTAAATCAGTTAATAAGGTTCATCAGTTAATAAGGTTCACCAGTTAAAGAGCCTTTATTAACTGATAAACTTATTAAATCAGTTAATAAGGTTCATCAGCCTTATTAACTGGTTGAACTATATTAACTGATGAACTTATTAACTGATGAACCTTATTAACTGATGACTTATTAAATCAGTTAATAAGGTTCATCAGTTAAAAAAATACAAAACTTTTTGAATCTTACATTAATAAAATGACTAAAAGTGCATTGTTGTACAAAAATTAGTGAATTTAACTCGATTTTAAGATTAAAAATCTAAGCTAAACATTTCATCAAACATGTTGTGTGCAACAAATATGAGTAAAACGTCATCTTTAACATACGATATCTCACTCATATCATATTGGATTTGAGTGATTCAAATTTCTGGGTAAAGAATGGCCAAGAAGCTACGACTTTCATGTTTTAAATTTTTCATGATTCGGCATTTAAGATGGTACAAAATAAGGTCGAAAATGCCCAAAAAATAAAGAAAATTAACACCCATTTCGTATGTAAAAAAAAGTTTCAAAATTTTTAACAAAATTTATACCAAATTAAAGAGGATTAAATTTTAAAAATTATGGTGAAATCGGTTTTTTCTAAAAGTTTATCGTTTAAGAGATATGTGCGTTTGAAATTTGAGGTGGAAAAAGAAAAAACGACTAATTTTACTATTTTTCCTCAATCCAGATTTTTTAAATAAAATAAAGGGGGGACATGTGGCAGCACCAAATTTATTTTTAGGCTTTGCAATATTTGGGTACTTTGCAAGGGATCCGGCATCATTACTACTAACACCTTCATAGACCAAATATTAATATTCACACTCTTTTGATACACTAGAGGAGTACCCGTGCATAGCAACGTGATTTTATAGCGACAAATAGTTTATTGATAAAAAATAGTTTATAGGTTATAAAGGAAAAATAATAAAAGTTTGAAGATTTGGGAATTAAACTTAATGTTTTGAAATCTGGTTCGACCCGGGTGGTTCAACCGGTTGAAAAATGGTTCGATTTAAACAGGGTCAACTTGCTAGGTTGGGTTGAAAATGAGTCAAATTAAGCCGGGTCAACCTGCCGGGTTTGAAGCGTCCCAGGTCAACCCGTTTTGTGATTTGTGTTAATAGTTTCCTTTTGAAATATTTGTTTTCAACATTTCCTTTTTTAGTTTCAACTTTTCACTTTTCAGTTTTTTCTTCGGGTATCCTGTAATGATTAACCAGATAAATAGATCTCGATGAGGCCTGATTCACCAGTTTGTATCGGTTTCAACGGGTACTCTCCTCTCTGGTTCGTTTTAAGATGGTTTTTATTGGTTAGCCGAACCGGTGGCGACACCAGTTCCCAGTTGAACCCGTTGATCCCGTCCAGTTTTCAAAACTATATGTCCATCAACTTGTTAGGTTGTATGAAGCTTTGTGTATTTTATTAATTTGTATAATGTGTATAATAACATGTACTTTTCATTTTAGAGTGTTTAAAAATAACATTAATTAGTGTTTAATTATTTCATATGTATTACGTTGTAGCTTATTTAAATTGTGCATTATAAAAATTTTATTGTACTTTTTAGTAGGTGGTGTTTTAATTGGTTGTATTTAATTTGATAAATATGTTTTTAATTGTTTATATAATGTGAATAAATCATTATATTTTTAAGTAATGAGGCGTTTTAATAAAAGGATTAATTACATTATTTTTCTCTCTCATATGACTTTTCAACAACTCAACTTTTTCACTTTAACTGTGTTTCCTTTATATGTAGTATATAAAAAGGGCGAAGAGTGACAAAATCGTCCAAAACAAACACAAATGACAACTTTCTGTTGGTATTTGACTCTTTATTTAGGACATACTTTAGAATGCCATGTCCGTACCTGCAAGAAGAAAATTCTATTTCTTTGTGTAATGGCCATATTGCATGTATCACTTGAATTGGAAATTTTTTAAAAGATGTTATGTTTCAAAATTTCTGCCACAAAAAAATGTATAACTAAGTAATCATTATCTTTTAATTGAACTAAGATAACAAAGTTTTTATCCTGATGCTTGATAGACATTTAAGATTGTATATTTGTATGTGATTAAAATGTTTAATACGTTTTCGGTTTTGAACTTTTCTTTGAATGTTACAAACTTTCTGTATTAGCTATTGAGTTGTACATAAGATTTGATGTCAAAAGTTCTTTATAGATCCAATTTTTACCATACAACAAATCAAGTAATCTTAATCACTCATTTTTTTTTATCAAAATAAAAAAAATTAACTTCCACCATTTTTTTTAAAACTTAAATATCTCGCAAATCGTAAATCGTCAAGTTACAAAAAAAAAATACCATCGCGGCGAAAATAAAATTATCTTTCTATAGACATGCATTGTTATATACTTTCGACGAATTTTTTTTTTTTTTTTTTTTCAAAATTTCCGCCCGGAAAATCATATATGATTTGTAAAAATCATATATGATTTGTAAAAATCATATATGATTCGTTAAAACCAAATCATATATGATTCTTACGAATCATATATGATTTTTAACAATTATATATGATTCGTAAGAATCATATATGATTTGATTTTAACGAATCATATATGATTTTTATAAATTATATATGATTTTTTTTTGCGGAAATTTTTTTAAAAAAAATTCTTCGAAAAAAAAATCGTCGAAAGTATATAACAATGCATGTCTATCGAAAGATAATTTAATTCTCATCGCGATGGTATTTTTTTTGTAGCTTCAAGATTTACCGTTTGCCAGATATTTTGTTTTAAAAAAAAGTGAAAAATAAAAATGGGTGGCTATGATATGTTCATTGTTTCAATGGCAAATATGAGATCTATATTGATCACATCTCAAGATTTGATTAATAAATATGAATTGTTGCCATCAATATGAATTGTTTCCATCAATATGATTCAAACCTTTCCAGTTTTGGTCACATTAATTAACAAGGCAACAAACAAGGGTAAAATCGGGATTGACCAAAAGTTAAGTTTTACACAATTTCATAATTCTACTTTGACAATTTCTCCATTACTAGACAAGTACCCGTGCATAGCAACGGAATTTTATAGCGACATTTAATTATAAATTTATAATGATATTTTGGTTAAGTGGTTTGTGGTTTTGTGTAACCAAAATATCACTATAACTATCTGCCGCTATAAAATTCCGTTTCTATGTACGGCTACTCATCTAGTATTTAAAAGTTTATTTTTATATACGTTTGTATTCATTATTAAGTTGACAAAACAATTGTACATTTTTTATTTTTATGTTTTCATTTATTAATTATTTATTTAAGTTTCCATGTTTTTAAGTTGACAAAAAAATTGAATGTGTAATGTAAGTTTTCATGTTTTCATTTAAGTTTTGATTAAGTTTTAAATGAGAGGTATTAAGGAATGTTAAATGTATTAATTAAGGGTAATTTAGGCAAAACATTAATTTAAGTTTTTCACTTTTCACTTCTTGACTTTTTGACCATTTACTCTTTATAAATAGTATAGATATGTTTTTATTTATTAATTATTTATTTAACTTTCCATGTTTTTAAGTTGACAAAAAAATTGAATGTGTAATGTAAGTTTTCATGTTTTCATTTAAGTTTTGATTAAGTTTTAAATGAGAGGTATTAAGGAATGTTAAATGTATTAATTAAGGATAATTTAGGCAAAACATTAATTTAAGTTTTTCACTTTTCACTTCTTGACTTTTTGACCATTTACTCTTTATAAATAGTATAGATAAGTAGTTAAGATTTACATGTTTTGTATTATATTTTCATATTTTGTAAGCCATAAGATTAAGTGGGCTTAAGTTATTTACTTATTTATTATTATTATTGTTATTATTATTTTCTTCCTCTCTCTTTAGACTAAGGGTGTATTTCTTTTTTTCATTAACTAAGGAATTGAATCCACATGACATTTAATATTATTTCTTTTCAAGTAGGACCCATTTATTTTTTCTTACTTCCTCTATATCTCAAAAGCAAAAAATATTAACCTCTCCCTATTAAGTCACTCAAATAGACATGGACCTCACATATATTTTATAAGCCTTTTAGTCCAGAAGAAAAAAGAAACACATCTTAAGACTCTTAGAAATATAGGCGAGCTGATGGTGTCACACCCATAAAGTGACATCGTCGCAGATGTAAATCCATATATATTTTTTGTATTTTTCTCATTCAATGTAACATCTTGGAGATGTATCTTTGGAACACTTTGGTGTACGAATTTTATAGATCTTGTAAGGGTTTTTAGCCCCCCGAACTCAATGTGTTATTGAAGATAAGTTATTCCTCTTTAATCATTAAATATGTCTATGTGTTATTTGATTATATTTGTATTATCTCTTCTATTTAACATGCTTGGCTAAATTATCTAGTATTTGGTTAGGATTGAATGAAACCTAGTTATCGATTATTAATTGTCGTCTCTTGTTTAATAAGTTGTATCATGATAGAAGTATGAAAATTGGCTTTATCATTAGTATATCAGCTTGCACATCCGACTAAACGCTTCTTCACTAGAGTGCGCTAGTTGTTTTTATTCATTGTATTTATTGACTGAATTGCGGATTGTTGACATTAAGAAGTCTTAGGGGGCGTTTGGTTAGGGTAAATTGAAGGCAATTGGGGTAATTTGAAATTAAAATTGCTCAAATTGCCTTGTTTGGTTCATAATAAAAACGTGAGCCCAGTAATTTTAATTGCTTTAATGAGGCTAAAAGTGGGCTAATTTAATTTTCTTCCACTTGAGAAGCAATTAAATTTACTTAGATTTTTAAATAGCATCATTTACATATCTTGAACCAAACGCTACCTTAATGAGACGACATAATTTCAAATTTGTGACATTAAGATTTCTTAACGATACCAACATATTCATAGAGTTAGGGAATTTAGCATCACCCTACAATTGATATTAAGAAATGCAACACGTTAATTAAACAAGGACGTGCCAATTCGACAAATCAATAGGAGATAACTAGGGAGTAATAAGATTCTTAGTAAACACCTTTACCTATCATAAGAAGTTTACCACTTTACTTTTTCACATAATTAGTTTAGTTTAGCTTTAGTTAGTTTAATTAGTTGTTAAAAAACTAAACTCTTCAAACCTCGAGAATTTTACTTTGCTTTCTTAAAAAATATAAATATACAAAAAGAATCATCCCTCACCTTTAGACCTAATTCGTCATACACTTCGTTCTTCACAACACTATTCCCCTAGAGAACGATCAATTCCCCGTGGCTTACCTATACTACACTACAACAGTTAGGTACACTGCCTAGTAAGATTGTAAAACTTAGTGGTTTTCTAAAATTCCGCGTCATACTCAAGAATGAAGAGGTCCACAAGTCCGAGTGAATAATATAAAAGGGGGACTTAACACTAGTTTTAGAAAGAAAAAAAGGAATCCTCGCGTGCTTGCCAAGCTGACAAGCATGACAGAGCATTAGAGACTTAGTCTTGTTACATGAAATAAAATTATGAGAAACTAAAGTACGCAACACGTCACTTTCTGGTTCTCCAAGTCATTGGTGTCATGTGTGTTGGCTACAAGAAAAGCTTGAGGATGAGTCGGGTTTGTGGTAGGATACATATCACCTATACTACCACATTTGAGTAGGATTTGATGGGTCCAAAAGTCCTTCATAGAAAAACCGAACTCATCAAACTCAATTGTACATTTATTATTACGAACAAACTGACGAACGCATATCAATTTTATTACAATATTAATTGTAATGAGTACATTGTTAAAAGGAAGGGTTATGTGCGGAGTAGACAAAGCGTTATGGCCCATATTGGTGACGGGAATAGATCACCCATCACCAACAAAAACAAATTGATAAATGTAAGAATTGAAAATAGTAATAAGATTATTAGCAAAAGGGTAAGATGAAAGGACACACCGGTGTCCATGTTCCAATTAGCATTGGTAGGATCTTGATTATAATTGATTACAATAATGTGTATATATAACAAACTAATGTGCCAATAGCCAAATCACTAAGAATAATTGCTATTGGGCAATACAAATAAATTTCCGCTAACAACTTCTTCATTTTGTTTTCCACGTCCTTTTTGGCTAGTTTGTCAAATAGATTGCCATCAAACACCTCTCATGGCTTCCTTCGACAAGTAACCGTCCTGATCTTTAGCCAAAACGTATACCGCTCCCCGCTCGATTTTATTTAGGGTATGTTTGGCACTAGTAAGAGCTGGAGTAGATCGTTGGAGCGGGTTGCTAGAGCTGGTTGATGGGGTTTTCTTTTTTAAACGTTAGTTTAACTAGCATTTCATTTAGTAGCTTATTTTTTTTACATGCTCATTCAAGCTATGTCAGCCAAACGAGACTTATTTTTAATGGAAGCTTATTAAAAAAAAATAAGTTCATGCTATGATAAGCTTTGATAAGTTCATGCGCCAAACATACCCTTAATAATCTGCACAAAATTATAAACATTTACACCGCTATCACGTATCAGAAACCATCAATTAAATTTAACAAAACTACTCATATTCTTTTAGTGATCAAAGAGCACAAACCATCCTATAATGTCAAATGTAACATGATTTCTTTCGGTCATGCTCTGTATATAGCTCTCTTAAGGTTAGCTTATCAGGTTCTTTTTAATGTTACTGTTTATGGATTATTAATATCATGGATTAAACTAGCTACTTTCCTTATGTGTCGTATGTTCAGGAAGACGGGAATCTATTCCATGCTTCCCTTTATGTACGTTGGCTAGCTATGTATTGTTAGTACAAAACTTGGACACGGCTCAAGATTTAGCACGGGCTAATTCTTGAGGGACTGAGCTCTGGACTACACAGATCTTGTACGTAATCTGCTAAGAAAGAAGCACCGTTAGTCTCACCGCGGAAGAGGGACTTCCGCGGTCAACCTCGGGTGTGAGAGTAAGTGTGATGTAGAGGGATGAATTATCTAAATAAGTGTGAGAGAGAGAGTTGTGTGTTACCGAATGGGTGAGGATCTTTCCTCTTTATATAGGTGAGGTAGACTTGTCCTTTTCGACCGTTTGCACGTATTTCTCGGAGTGGAGCACCTCCCTTGATGTTCGGTTCCTCCCACTATCTTGTACCCTATGTCCTTTTTGTCTCTGTGCAGCTATGTGATAGCTGGCAGTACTATTGGAATGGGCCGCGTCACGGGTTAGCCTTTGATGAGCTATATCCGCGACCCATCATGTTTAGATACTCGGACTTGGCCCAGTATTCATGGTCTGATACCGGGCTTAATGGTGGGGTATTCTCCGCGGTTATTCGTTTAGTTTGGGCCGGACCCGGTATTTTATTCTTGGGTCCGGGGGTACTATACGTGATCGAGTCCCCCAGTCTAGTATACTTGTTATCTGAGAAAACGAGTGTCTAGACTTTTCTAATATACCGTGGCCGTAGGAGTCCAATGCTCCTTAATGCCGTGTTGCTGACTAGACTTTCCACTTTATCCCAGATGGCGTTGGTATTCGCGAAACGTTTTTCACCCACTCGTTTACAGACTGATTTGACTATTTGACGGCTGGCCGTTCATTTTCTGTGATGATCATGATCGTTCATTTAGGATGATCTCCACCGTTTGATATGCGCGGTGGACACGTGTCGTTTCATCATTCTTTAGATCTATGTGGGTTGGTGGCTATAAATAGCTAACGTCCTCCCATTTACCACTTTTTTCACACAATCTTTGCGATTTTACTTCTCTCTAAAATTTTACTGCTCTGTGAGTATTGCCGCCTTCGCCTTTCTTGTCATCTTGATCTCCGGTCTAGTGCTTCAGGTTAGGTTTTTTCCTTCCTCTAAGCGACCCTTTTATCTTTGCTTTTCATAGATATCATTAGGATGGGTATTGTTGATCATATAGATGCCTTTAGGTCTAAACTTACTCAAGAGGATGTGGATGATTTTTGTAAGAAATATAATATTCCTGGGCATTTGTTACCGGAGGCTCCTGGGGTTAATGATACAATTAGGGATGCTCTAGAGGGGAAGATTGGTGTATATACTAGGTTTTTTGAAATGGGCAACTTTAGGATTCCTCTTTCAGTGTTCTTGCTCCGCGTTCTAGAATATTATCAGATTCACCTTTCCCAGTTGTCAGTTTTAGCGGCCTGCAGGGTTAGTCACTTTGAAATACTCTGTCGTGTTCATGGGGGAAGCCCTACCGTGTCCTTATTTAGGAAGTTTTATTATGCCGGTGTTCATAATGGGTGGATGACTCTTGAGAAGCGTCGCGGTCCTAAATCACTGCAAGTTCCTGTTTGCTATACCGCGGTTTTAGACTCAGTGAAGCATTGGAAGGACCGTTTCTTTTATGTTAAGCGGACTATTTTTGCTATAGCTGTTTCTTGGTCGGACAAAGTTTCCGTGGATCGTGACCCTCCTCCGTTGGACGCGGATGTGGATCATGAGCTTTTGCGGCTTCTGAATACTAAGAAGGCTCCTTTCCAGAAGTACTCTGATGTCTTTTTGAACGTTATTGGGCTTAGCCAAACTTGGGATGATGATACCAGTTGCCCAACCTTTCTGTGGGATGATGAAACGGGTGGGTGTCCTGGATAGTTTTGTTTTATATCATTAAATATTTTTTTTTGTATTGTTATATGTGTGACCGCGCCTGATTTTTTGTTCTTGCTTTTTGCAGAAATGGATTTGTTTTCTTTTATCAATCAGCCCGATCAATTCAAAGTTGCTACTGGGGAAAGGACCCTCTTGAAAGGAGAGAAGACTCTTAGATAAGAGACTATTTCGCGGGTTGTTCAGCCCTCGGAGAATATTGTCCGGCTGGTGGAGCGCACCGTGGTGCAGGAGGTGGAGGACTTGAAGGTGAAGAAGAAGACCGGGAAGCGGAAAGTTAATATTGACGCTCCGGAGAAGGTTGGTAAAAAAAGGATAACTTCCTTGGCTCTGAAGGAAGCCGCGGCTGGTTCTGGTGAGTCTCGTCCTTTTTCTCTTCTTCTTTGTCTCTCCCTTTTTTTATTTTTTTATTTATTTTTTATTTTTTTAGGGTGATTTCTCATTTTTGTATATCTGCTGTTCTTTGTTCTTTTTAGGTGCTGCATCAGAGGGTGTTTCTCCTGTGCTTCAGGAATTGCAAGATGAGTCTACTGAGGGATTAGAGCGCACCGGTCCCCATACCGATGCCAACATCATGAAGAATGTTACCGTGATATCATCTGATTCTAATGTCCCCCCTCCTCCTCCTTCGGGAGAAAAGCCCCCTGAGAGCTCCGTCCCCGTTGTTGAGGAGTCCTCTTACCACGGTTCTGGGACTATGTTTGTTGATGATGCCGCAGATGGTCATGATCAAGAAAATTCTAATCCTGCTGATACTGTCAAGGATAGTTCTAGTGATTTCTATCAGTCTCTGTCCGTGGATACTGCTGAGGCGTCTTCCGCGTATGTGCCCAAGTGGCTCGCGACCAATGGTTTTAAGATGGATGACCCTTGGATTTGCCGGAGTTTGATTGACAATATCCCTCCTCCGGGTTATGTTTCTACTCTCAGGAACTTGGATGCCAAGGATTTGCTTGACAGCTATAACCTTTTAACCGCTCAGAAGGTTGGAACAGATTCTGAAATAAGGCTGCGGTTTGAGTATGAGGTTCAACAAAATCATAAGCTTGAGAAAAGATTGGAGAGAAGGGATAAACAACTTGGCAATCTCAAGGCCAGTTTTGAGGAGCTTGAGGGAGGGTCTTCTCAGTCTGAGGAACTTCGTAAGCGGATATCTGAGCTTGAGTCCTCTGCTGCAGAAAAGGAGAAGGAGTTGTCGGAGCTAAAGTTTAAGAACCAAGAGTTGGAGTCATCGAATAAGGGGATGTCGGAAAAAGTGATTGGGCTGGAGATGGTGTGTGGCACTCTGCAGGAGCAAGTTAAAGGTGAAGAGGTTCTTATGAAACAGATGGAGGAGAGGGAGGAGGCTGTGAGAGCCAGTTTCAAAGAACAGATAGCTTGTTTAGACGCGAAACTGGATGCGTTGAATGATGAATTTGACACAGAGCTCTTTCCCAAGTATTTGATGGATCTTGAGGGTAGGAGATGGGTGATTGGGCATGGTTTCCGCCGAGTATTTAACAAGTTCAAAGAATGTCCGGAGTTGAAGATGCGCTTGGGAGGTTGTATTTCCGCGGCTTTGGCGGAGGGATTGCGCCAAGGTTTGGAGGCCGGGGTTGCTCATGGGGCTAAAGGGGTGACTCTTGACCAGGTGGAGGCTTATAAGCCTAATGCTAAAGAGGAGTTTAATGATGCAGTGGTTAGGCTGTCTGAAGTCCCCTTTCCCCTCCTAGAGTCATTAGAAGCTTGCAGGGATTCTCCGCTGGAGTTTTTGATGTCGCAGCTTGTGCTTAAGGAAGAGCGGATGCCTGGTTCTAATGAAGTTACCTTCGGACCCCGGTTATGGAAGAGCGTCTTCTCCCAGAGATTCTCATGAAAGCTACTACTTCTAGGCCGCTAGCCATTGCCCCTTACAAGGAGGCTAAAACCCGAAAATATGGCAGGGACTTTTACTCAAGTGGAGAGCAGCCGCGTCCTTTGTTGCAATCTACTCCTGCCTTGACTATGCCAGATCCCAATGTTGTGGCTTCTTTATCCTCTCCTACCGTTACTGCTTCAGGGCCTAATCCCTCCGCGCCCATTGCTGGGCCGCGGGGAGATGGGGAGAGTCAGCAGGATGACATGTTTAACACAACTATCCTTGGCAGCATTGATCCAAAGGAGTTCTCTTAGCTGGTTAGTGGTTCTTCGGGCGGTATTTTGACTATACCGACCCTTCTTGGGGTTTTGTTTACTTGATGTTGTTCGCGGGTGGTATTTTGACTATACCGACCCTTCTCTGTTAGTGAAGCTTTTATCTGATTGTAATGACTGACTGTACTTTTTCCTTTTGGTCCGGACGTGTGCGTCCGTTGAAAAATGTACTTGCAATGTTGTAACTTTATTTTTTATGGATGAATGGTATCCGGACTTGGTGTTCGGTGACAGTTAAGTTTGGTCAATGGGTTTGCAATACCACTTATATGCCTTGTTTGTTTTTTTTATGTATGTATGTACTGGGTTTGCAATACCACTTACGCGTTTGTAATTATCCATGTGTGCTTGCACTTAGATTTTCCGAGGATAGTTATGGTCAATGGGTTTGTGATACCACTTATATGTCCGAGATATGACGTGTATGCATGCAAAAAATAGACTAAGGTAAAACCATATTTAAAAAAAAAAGATGGAGCTGAACAGATTCCATATTTCATTAATAAACAAAAAGTAAATGACAATAAAAGTTACTTATTGGATAAATAGCTCCTGCTGTCGGGTAAGTCCGCGGCTAGCTTATGGGGGAGCACTTACATCTGGTGATTACATGTAGCATTTCTTTAAATTCCTGATGTTCCATGACCTGCAGAGGTCTTGCCCTTCCCGGTCTCTGAGTTTGTATGATCCCCTTGCTAATGCTTCCATAACTTCATATGGTCCCTCCCATTTCGGACCTAATTTCCCGCTGCTTTCTGCGTGACTAGCATCGTTGCTCTGGTACACAAAGTCACCAGGTTTGAAGGATTTGCCGCGTACCATTGCGTTGTAATACTTTTCCATCTTAGCTTTGCTTCTTACTTCTTCAATAGCCGTGACTTCTCTCCTTTCTTCTGCGAGATCCAGATTGACGCGTAAAGCTTCGTCACTTGTTATTGGGTCAACAAGGGCCCATCTTAGTGATGGCATTCCTATTTCGACCGGGATTACTGCTTCCGTGCCGTATGTCAGAGAAAACGGAGTGTCGCCATTGCTGGACTTTATCATGGTACGGTGAGCCCACAATACATGAGGTACTTCTTCTAGTCAATCTCTTTTACCCTGGTCGATTGTTGCTTTAATACCTTCCCCTAGGCTCCTGTTTGCCTGTTCAACTAAGCCATTCGCCTGCGGGTGCTTGACGGATGCGAACCGCTGCTTGATGTTGAGTTTTTCACACCAGTCTTTGAAAGGATTATCCCTGAATTGTTTTCCATTATCTGATACTATTTCTCCTGGTAGACCGTATCTGCACACAATATTGTCCCAAAAAAATTTTTCACCTGGTTCCCGGTGATGGTAGCAAGGGGTTTGGCTTCAATCCATTTTGTGAAATAATCAATTCCTACTATCAGGTATTTTATCCTCCCTGGAGCTTCTGGGAAAGGGCCGCTGATGTCTAGACCCCATTTGTAGAATGGCCAGGGGGACGTCATAGGGACCAT
Organism: Artemisia argyi; assembly: GCA_030686995.1. Classification (NCBI taxonomy): domain Eukaryota; kingdom Viridiplantae; phylum Streptophyta; class Magnoliopsida; order Asterales; family Asteraceae; genus Artemisia; species Artemisia argyi. Next base: position 12,949 of record JARVZY010002547.1, read on the forward strand.
GTTGTGCTGCAGATTTTTAGGGACCGACCTGTGAACTTGACAATCTTGACATTTTTGGATAATCTCTCTCACGTCCTTGTGCATGCTTGGCCAGTAGTATCCGGATCTTAGGCCTTTGCCACTATGGACCGCGGTCCTGAGTGCATACTGCATGCCCCTTCGTGGATTTCCCTTATTACATAGTTAGCTTGTAGCGGACCAACACAATGGAGCCATGGTTCCAAGAACGACTTTCTGAAGAGAACACCATCGACTAGGGCGTATTGCCTTGCCTTTATTTTCAGCTTTCGGGCTTTCTTATCTTCGTCTGGTAGTGTTCCGTTTTGCAAGTATTCGCATAGCGGTGTCATCCATGTGTCCCCATCTTCTTCTACCACGGGCATTACTTCTTTTTCCTTAATGGATTTTTCCTTGAGTATTTCTACCAGCACTTGTTTGGTTAGGTGAGCAAAGCTGGAGGAAGCGATTTTACTCAACGCGTCAGCTTGCTTGTTTTGGCTTCGAGGAATTTGTCATATTGAGAACGTTATGAAGCCGCTTATCAAGACTTTTGCCTTTTCCAAGTATTGGACCATGGTTTCTTCCTTGGCCGTGTATAGGCCATTGATCTGGTTCGCGACTAGTCGCGAATCCACATTTGCAGCTATATCCCGTACTCCCATTTGCTTTGCTATTCTTAACCCTGCTATTAATGCTTCGTATTCTGCCTCGTTATTGGATGTTTGGAATTCAAAGTGGAGAGCGTACGTGAACTCCGTGCCCTCTGGGTTTGTCAGTATGAGTCCAGCCCCGGATCCTTCCTGGCATGAGGACCCATCTGTGTACAGGTTCCAGGGTTCTGCATAAGGTGGTTCTGCTGCTGAAGAGCTTATTGCCGCAGTTTCTTCCTCTGGTATTTCCGCGATGAAGTCCGCCAAGATTTGCCCCCGGATTGTTGTTCTTGGTCTATAGCTGATATCGTGTTCTCCTAATTCTATGACCCATTTAGTCATCCTGCCCGTTTTTTCTGTTTGTGCCAATACCTGTTTGATAGGTTGGTTGGTAATGACAACGATTGGGTGTGCTTGGAAGTATCTTCTGAGCCTTCTAGCCGCGTGGACTAATGCCAGAATTAGCTTCTCCATTGGGTTGTAGTTTATCTCCGGACTTTGGAAAGCGCGGCTAATGAAGTATACTGGCATTTGGCACGTTCCCCTTTCTACTAATAAGACAACACTTATAGCTTCCCGTGCAGCGGATAAATACATTATTAGCTCTTCTTTTGGGCGAGGGGCAGTGAGGGTTGGGAGATTGGCGATGTGCTTTTTTATTTCTTTGAAAGCTTCTTCCGCTTTTGGTGTCCATTGAAAATCGCTTTTCTTGATGCATTTTTTCAATGTTCAAAAGAACGGCAGTGATTTTTCCGCGGACTTGGATAGGAATCGGTTAAGGCTTGCCAGCTTTCCATTTAGGGATTGGACTTCTTTCAAAGTTCTTGGGGATGGAAGTTGGGTTACAACTTGGGACTTGTCTGGGCAAGGCCTGATCCCTTGTTTGCTGACCAAATGTCCCATGAACATGCCTTCTTCCGCGCCGAAGGTGCACTTTTTTGGGTTTAGCTTCATGTTAATCTTTTTGAGAGTTGCAAAGGTTTCCTCTATATCTCTTAACATATCTACCTCTGATTGACTTTTAATGACTAGGTCATCAACGTAGACTTCTAGGTTTCTTCCGATTTGTTTTTGGAAGGTCGTGTCAACCAACCGCTGATATGTGGCCCCTGCGTTTTTTAGACCGAATGGCATTTTTTGGTAACATAATATGCCTTGGCTCGTATGGAACGCAATTTTCTCTTCGTCTTCCACGGCCATCTGGGTCTGGTGGTATCCTTTGTATGCATCTAGGAAGCATTTAAATGTATAGCCGCAAAGTGATTCCACCTTCCAGTCGATCTCCGGTAACGGACAACAATCCTTGGGACAAGCCTTGTTTAGATCCTTGAAATCCACACACATTCTCCAACTCCCGTCGCCTTTCTTTACTAGGACCGGATTAGACAACCAGTCATGATAATGGACTTCGCACATGATACCGGCTTCGACCAATTTGGTTACGTCATCATTGATGGCCTTGTTTCTTTCCGGAGCTTGCTCTCGTTTTTTCTGTCTTACTGGGGCGTATCCTTCCCGTACGTTAAGGTTATGTTCTGCAATGCTTTGCGGAACTCCGATCATATCTGACGGTTTTCATGCAAAGATATCCATGTTGCTTCTGAGTAAGTCGCATAGGTCTTTTTTCCCTTGAGCAGTGAGGCTTCCGCCTATGGTGATGGTTTGGTCCGGAAACTCAGGGTGGATTGCCACTTTGATACCTTCTGCTGCGGCTGCCTCGACGTCTTGCTGCGGCTGTGCCACTGCTACCATGCGACATTCAACGGGTATTACTTTGTTGCTATGGAGTGTTACTATACCTCCCGTGGTAGGGAATTTTATCATGCCGTGGGCTGTTGAGGGTATGATTTTGAGCAATCTTATTCCCGGTCTACCGATGATTCCATTGTACGGGGATGGGGATCGTATCACCATGAAGTTCATCCATGCACTTGCTGAATTCTCGCTGTCCCCTAGAGTTACTTCTAGCAAGATTTGACCTAGGGGCCATGATATCTCGCCGCTGAAGCCAAGTAGTGGGGTTGTGGCGGGAATCATTCTCTTTCTGACTTCTGGATTCAGACGATTAAAACAGTGCTCATAGAGTACTTCTGACGCGCTCCCATTGTCTATGTACATCCTATGGATGCGGTGGCCGCCAACATCTGCTTTAACCACCAGCGGGTGGTCGTCCCAATCGTCCCCTTCTACCGGTGGGAAAGATATTTCCAAGTTCGGACCTGTTTGTGTTAGGACCTTCTGCCTTACATTCCTTTGCCAGGATTGAATCATGAATATGGCGGGAGCTTTGTCTTTTGCCGTGACTTCTTTTTTACCACCTTTAGTTGCTCCCCCCTTCTGACTTCCATTCTTGATCTCTTTCACCAGGTGTGCTAGTTGGCTGGACCTGACTGCTTCCTCAATTTGCTTTTTCAGATGGAAACATTCATCCGTTGTGTGCCCTCTTTCCCTGTGAAAGTCGCAGTACTTGTCTTTGCTTCTCGATTCCATCGGGCTTGCCATAGGTGGTGGAGCTGTGAACTTGACAGAGTCCATTGCTAGGATTTCCTTTGGTGTCTTGGTCAGAAGTGTGAACCGATCAGCTCTCCTTTTGTCCGCTCTTGAGCGTCCCTTGAATTCCGATTTTCGTTCAAACACCTGATTATTCTGGACGCCCTTAGACCCATTTTCTTGAGTTTTCCATGCAGGGCGTTCCTGCTTCTTCTTGGATTGGTTCACCGCGGCGGTGGTACCTCTGAGAAAGGCCGTGGTTGCTTTCCACATTTCATCCACGGTTTGTGGTATTTTGTCGTTAAGCCTTTTAATCAATTCTGGGTTATTGATCCCATGCATGAAGCCTGAGATCTTCATGCATTCCGGAGCCCCTTTCACGTGCATACTTTCGGCTTTAAAACGTTCTACGAAAGCTCCGGTTGGTTCTCCCTCCCTTTGTTTGATGTGATGTAACTCTACTGGATCTTTTGCGTATTTCTTCTGTTGGAGGAAGTAGGATAGAAAACTTTTCCGCAAATCTTCGAAATTGTCGATGCTTCGAAATTGATATATATGATAGAAAACTTTTCCGTATATATATATATATATATATATATATATATATATATATATATATATATATATATATATATATATATATATATAAAATCTAGATCAAATAAGATCAATCTTAAAGTTGTAAAAATAAGATCCAACTAAAATTTGACAAATGACACTCTTGTTAAAATAAAATTAAAATTTTTTATTGAGTACAACTAAAATTGTGAAAGTTCTGATTGTTTTCTTTTTTAAAATGACGAAAACAAGGTGATGCACTTTGATTCGACATGTAACGTATCAGGTTTGGATGATACGCTTTGATTCGACATGTAAATTTATAGTTGTGTATCACTAATCTAAACCCATGTATCATTTGGTTATTAGTTGCTAAAATGTTAATTCGTATTAATACTTTATTTTTTGTGCATTATTGCTAATATGGTTATCTATAAAATGGTTTTAGTGGTTGTTTATACTAGATCTTATTTTTACTACTTTAAGTTTGATCTCACATTAACCCTCCCCTATATATATATATATATATATATATATATATATATATGTGTGTGTGTGTGTGTGTGTGTGTGTGTGTGTATCCCTTCTAAACATTCGTAATTGCATATATATCCTTTTAAACATCTAATATTATCATATATATCAAAATAATTATTTAATATTTCTTTAAACTCTAAATTATAACAATTATACTTTTTAAATTGCAACAACACATTTGTTTCAAGGGTACAATGTCCCGAGGTTCAAATGAAAGACCAAAAACAATATATCAAGAAAATGTTTAACCTCACGAAAAAATTCACCTTATCTTTTATGTAATACGAATAGATAAAATATGTTTGCAATGAAAGTGTATATACAACTGCCAACAAGTTTATAGATAAAAAAATATATTTAAGGACTAGTTTTTTATAATTATAATTGTTATGTATTCTAAAGTTGTAAATTTATATTAAATAGTTATTTGGATATATATGACATATTTAAGGTATACGAAGGATATATATGCAATTCTAAGTTTAGATTGGATATATATGTAATTTTTAAGCTTTTAGAAGGATATATATGCAATTAAATGTTTAAACTGGATATATGCGCAATTTTGAGCTTTTACAGGGATATATACGCAATTCTCCCTGTAAAAGGTATAATAAAGGAAAATTTCATCCGATAAAGCAAAAAATTCACAATAGTGAGTTATAAATGCATTTCTTCACCGAGTCTTAACAGTTATATATAACATTAACAAGCTACTCATATAAACAGTGAAATCAACATGAAACAAAAGCTAAACTCTAAAATTTCAATTTACGTGAGCATGATACCAAAATATTGATAATAACATAAGGAAAATTAATATACATAAGTATGAAACTGTACATTTAAGAGATTCTTTTTAGTTGAATGACTCAACAAAAACGAGGGCAATTGAGTTACATAGGGTTTTATTCCCTTTGTTTACGGTTTGTAGCTTTTCTCTAGTAAAAGATATAAAATATATACAATATTATTAATTTTGGAAGTCATACCATACAATAAATAATATTTCAAACATGCCATACAATGGTCATTATTTTTCTTGAAAACAATTTTGGTAAAAAAAAAACTCAAGGCTTATTCTTTTTGACCTTTCCTAGTAAATTTAAAGAAGCATTTATTGTATTATCTAATCTAAGGTCTAATAGAGTTAAGGACGTTCTAGTAACACTAACAATTAATTTAAAAGATTACTTGTTTCGTTTCATTTTTATTGTGCACGTTATTATTATTTTAGTTGTTAAATACTACATCCGTTCTAAAATTTAAGTCCATTCTGACTTTTTTTTAACATCTTTGATCGTAATATTTTTTTGTTATATAATACTTGATGCAAAATATATAAATGGACTGTATTTTAAGTGTATTTTCATTGATACACTTTTCATCAAGTATTATATAACACGAAAATATATAATTAAATCAAAGCTACAAATTAAAAGTCAAAATTGACATAAGTTTTGGGACGAAGTGAGTATATTATATTATTACTTACTTTCTCACATAAAAAGTTAAAATTATTACTTTTCCTCGTCACATCTTTTATATAATAAAAGAAAATATTGTGCCTAAATCAATTATTTTATTGATAAATAGAAAAGCTCAATTTTAAAATCGAATATTCCTATTAGCTAATAAAAGTTAAAATTGTCTTTCATTTGATCAAATTCATCTAAATTTTGTCAAGTAAAATAAATATGTATAAAAACACACACTTGTAATTTTTATTAAAAAAAAGGTAATAAATAAAACATTAGTTGTTGAATTTAAATAATTATATGAAGTTAAATGTAAAATTATTAGTTCTCATGTTTTTTTTTAATAACTCTAAAAAATTAACAAATACCCCTTAAACTTTATACTCCCCCCCCCCCCCCCCCTCCCCCAACACAAACTTTATACTTTAAAAAAACAAACAAAAAAACATATATGTTGTTGTTTATAAATCATCGGTATAGATAAAATTCATGTATTTTTTTTCTTTTTTTAGAAAGGCAACATATATAACGACACACTGAAGGGAAGAAAAAAAAATACAAAATGAGGTATCCCCTCAATTAAACAAGATAATTAAAAGAGGAAAGGACCCTATGGAAAGGGAAAAAAGAACAACATACACAAAAAATACATTTTTTTCTGTTTTGATAACAGGACTATCACTATAATTGAGAACTATCACATAGCACTATTACAAAGAAAATGTAATATCTCGACTGGGCCTATCCAACACCTTGAAGCCTAATGACATGAATTGAAAGGATATCCAAAAATGCCACTAGACACCAAAGATCAGATGTAACTAAACCATGGAGTATCATACTTATGTCATTGTTGGGTCAACTCATAAATTTCCAAGTAATGATATATATTTGAACCTGAACCATTGCTTCCTTAACATCACACAAACTAAGGGATCACATACGTCAACTATCCAAGTGGCTTCCTAAAACTTGACACCTGAATCCCCACCTTATACCCCACCGTAATCCCATATTAAATTTGCATTCCATTACACTATCCCAAAAACTTGCTGCATAACCACAGTACCAGATAACTAATTGCTGATGCACTTTTTAATAGCCAAACTGTAGACACCACACTGTATTCCTACTTATAAAACTGAATCCCATCAAATATGTAACCGCAAACTGTATACATGCTTAAAGAGAACTATATGTCACTGTAACCGAATGTTTCGGGGGTCTCATAACCATTGTTGCCAATCTAACGCTTTATATTTCTTTGATCTTCTCACTATCCATTCGAAGCATTGAGTTGAATGTCTTGCATAATCTTGTTAGAGCTTGATACTTTATTTCCGAATACACGAGCGTTAAGTAAATATCAAAATGAAAATTCGAGTTATTGTGATATATAAATAAATATACAAGATTATACATATAAGAACAAATCATATTATTTCTCTTAATGAGTTTAAATCAGTGTTGATACAAATAATGTTTAAAAACGTTATTCATATTTTTCGACATCTCTACGCTTTGATAATAAAAAAATGTAAAAATATCTTACGTCAAAATTAACCTAAACAAGTTTTTATTGGTAATATTCCATTTAGATGCAAATCACTCAATGGAAAGATCAGTTTGGTAATGAAGTCTTAATTTGGATGTTGTATGATACATGTGGAGTTCATTGTGTAGCAATGAAAGGACTTCATGTTTGGATGTTGGTTGATAAAAAGTATCCTCTATCAAAAGCTACAGTGACAATGATGTTGAATGAAAAGATTTTAGCTGAATATGATACACATATATGCTTGGATCTTATTTGGTTTATCATACAACTGAAGAATCAAAAATGAAGTGTTTGGAAGCATCCTCCTGGTGATGGTTAAAGCTTTGAATAAAACTTGATGATTTTAGGAGAAAATATCAAGTTTAGGGGAGGATTGTTAGGATTCAAAGACTTATAGATGTTGTTGATTATTGGTGCTCTAAAGAATTAAGACTACTCTTGGACTTCAAGGAAAATGATCTAAGTATTTACTGCTGTTGAGAAAGTTAAAACTGCTTGTGGAAGTTAAGACTGCTAGTGTATATTACAACTGCTCAGAACTTCAAAGGAAACACACTAAGTGGTTAATGCTGCTATAACAAACTTAGTACTGCTAGTATAAACTTACTACTGCTGAAGAGTTAATGTTGTTAGAGAAAGAGTTAAGACTGTTAGGTTATATTATGAAAAGATTTATCTTGTAGAGAAAGTTATTGTAAGCCAACTAAGACTCCTTAGCCTATAAAAGGAGGTCCTAGGGCATTGAGATAGATACGTAATTCTTTTAAATTCGATTAGCTTCAAGGTTGTATAACCCTAATATTAGGAGAGTATTAGTATTATTCATCAATAATATTGAGGCTGTTTTGTTTGTTAAAAATTGTGTTATTGTGTTTTACTGTTACATTACAAAGTTCTTCTTAATATTGAATACGAAATTCCACATAGTATTTGATAAACTCAAGACAGTTTCTACATAGTTGTTTTAGATTTATCTAAAATAACTTAACCTTTACAAGCTAAGGGAAGTCGATCAAGTACATAACTGGGAACAACAGTTTTGACTTAGTTTTAACTAATGGTTTAATTATTGTATTAGACAATTGTCAATATGCACTATCTATTACTAGAGGTGTTATTTCAGTTTCCTATTTGAAGGAAAATTGTTTTATTAAATGTTTTACAGATTATGGCATTTTAGTTTCTAAAGATAATGTTATTTATTTTAATATAATTTCTCGTGGTGGTATTTATGAAATTGATATCTATAATTTTATTTCGAACAATAGTTCTATGTTTGTTGTTAGTAATAATAGATCTAAGAGTAACTTGGACTCTACATTCTTGTGGCACTGTCGTCTTGGACACATCAACAAGAAACGCATTGAGAAGCTGTAAATGATGGGCTTCTAAAATCAACTGACCCTGAGTCTTTTGATAAATGTGAATCTTGTGTGTCCGAAAAGATGGCACGAAAGCCTTTTTCACATAAAATGGAAAGATCCAAAGATATGCTTGGACTCATACACACTAATGTATGTGGCCCTTTCATAACTGTGTCAAGACAAGTATATAGTTATTTCTTAACCTTCACTGGCGAATTTAGTCGATATGGTTATATTTACTTGCATAAACATAAACATTTGAAACTTTCAAAGTATTTCAAAGTGAAGTTAAGAATCAACTCGAAAAGACCATAAAGGCTCTACGGTCAGATTGTAGAGGAGAATATATGAGTCGGGAGTTTATAGATCATCTTAAAAGGTGTGGGATTTTCTCACAACTCTCTCTTCCTCGTACACCACAACATAATGGTGTATCTAAAAGAAGAAACCACCACAACATAATGGTGTATCTAAGAGAAGAAACCAAACCCTGCTTGGCATTGTAAGATCTATGATGAATCAAACAACTCTACCAATGTCCTTTTGGGATTATACTCTCGAGTCTACTGCATGCATTCTAATTATAGTTGGAACTAAGAAGGTTGAAAAGACACCATATGAATTGATGAGGCGAAAAATAAACCGTTTTTAAGGGGTCCTTTAAGCCCGAATTCGAATTTATTTGATCAAATATTGCCCTAAATCGTTCCTTTTGTCATTTTAGGTACTTTTGGAGTGAAATCTGGAAAAGGAAGCATTTTGGAAGTTTTTGGATCATAAAAGTGAAGAAAACGGCAAAGTCTTAATTTTCCTTGCTGGGAACAGTACCTGACGGCGTCATAAGTTTCTATATGACGGCGTCAAGAGCAATACAAGTGGTGGAAGTGGATGATACAAGTGACGATCCAGAAAGTTTTGTACTAAGGAGATGACGGCGTCACCATAGGCCGTCATGGTCCAAATGTTAGTGATGGCCCAGAACAATTTTACACATGACGGCGTCAAAAGTGGATCTAGGCAATCCGATTTCATTATGGGCGGCGAGTTGACGGCGTCACAAATTTCTTCATGACGCCATCACCCTGTATAATCTATATATAGTTTTCCAAATTTCATTCATTAGTGTGCAACTTTGAAGGAGAAACCCTAGGTCAAATTTTTCCAGCTTTTTCAAGGGTTTCAACCCTTCGAACTTTTCATGTCAAATTGAGATAAGTACTCTTTCAATTCAATCAATATGTCTATGTGTTGCTTGAATATATCTTACACTTGTCTTCAATTTAACATGCTCGACTAGATCTCTTTTGTGTTTGCTTAGATGTAGTGAAACCTAGATGTTAATTATGGGTTGATTGTTTGTTTATAATTGTTACGGATGATTGTATTCGATGTTAGGCTTAAGAAAACTGGCAGACTTCCATTGGTAACATGCTTGAACATCTTAAGAAACATGATCAGAGGTGTACTATGATTTTTGGTTGTATTTAATGCGAAGGAGAATTCTAATGATCCCATGTTAGGAGCTTCTAACGGCTCGACATAGGAGTGAAGTAAGATCCTATAGAGTTAGGGAATAATGTACACAGCCCTACGACTAGTATTAAGGAATACGACCCGTCATCCATGCAATTATAACAAACTATCAACCTGTAAAAGATATCTAGGGAGTAATGAAACCTAAGTAAACACAACTTTCCCTATCATTGTTTACACGACTAGTATAATTAGCTTTATTTTCATTTCTGTTATTTTATTTTGATTGCATCTTTAGTTATTGGGTTAGTTGGCTAGCAACTAATTTCACCCACTCTTTCAAAACCCGAGATTTTATTTGCTTTTATAAAAATATAAAAACACAAAAAGAATCATCCCTCACCTCTAGACCTAGTTTTTAGGCTTTCTAATCCTAGCGACACTATTCCTGAGTTGAACGATCAATCCCTCAGTACTTGTCACTATACTATACTACAACGATCAGATACACTGCTTGGTGGGGGTTGTAAGCTTCTCGAGATCCCTCGAGAGGTAAAACCTGGTGCGATTCCCACATATCAAGTTTTTGGCGCTGCAGCCCGGGGAATAGTTATTGTCTAGTTTAGGATTTCTTTTTATTAGGTCTACTTGCTAGATTTCTTTCTATTAAGATTTTATTTTTATTTCTAGGTTTTCTTTTGTCTATCTTATTTCTTTGTTTCCTTTGTTCGTAAACTATCTCGATGGATAACAATAGCATTGATCGTTTGATTCCTGTTATTCGTGTTTTTCGTCGTAGGATTTTCCAAATGCCCGCCCCAATCCCTCTTATGGAAAATGAGAACCCACCTAACCTCTCACCTAACCATCACTTTGACAATAATTCTGAGATGGAGGAGTCTGACCATGATGATGACCATAGGGCTAGTCCTTTTTACTATTCGGACTCCGATGAGGACTTAGATGATGGTGACGTAATTAATGAGGATAGGATGGAAGATGAAGTGGACCCTCTTAGGTATGTCAACCCTAGAACAAGGATTGAGAATGATAGCTCATTTAATATGCAATTTCCTTGTAAGATTGGATTTAGGAGCTTTGATGCCTACCTCAACTCATCTCTACCAATGAACATAATCTCGCGTAGTGAATACAATAAAATTATGGTAGATGAGTTAGAATACAAAGGAGATGATATTATTGCTAGGGCAATGGCATTGCATGTGTTTGTAGGGAGCTTTGTTTATCTTGTTGAGTTCATGGTTATGGAGAATATAGGAGAATTTATCGATAGTAAGTTAACCCAAGTCGTGTTTGGGAAACCCTTCAAAAGGTTAACCAACCTTGATGAAAAACTTATGGAAGGGTTAATTACATTCACGGATGGGGATGAAGATTTTGTTTACCAAATGCCCCGTACACACCCTAAGTTCAAGGATTTTTCTATGGAGAAATGTAGTAGGTATCCACCCCTAGAAATGCTAAGTGAGAATGACAAAAGAAAAGGGCTTAAATATCCTTATGAGAAGAATAAAAGATATTATCGCTGATTTTTAGAGCTAAGTGATGACTATAAGAAAGATGAGGCGACTATTAGATGGCTCACCCTAGGGTATGTAAGCATAAGCGACACACGATAGCCCATGACCTTGAGTCTAGCTACAAGACTCGTAAAATAAAGAAAAGCGCTTCTTGGGAGGCAACCCATGTTTTGTGTGATTTTTATTTGTTTGATTGTTATTTGATTCCGTATGCATGCTTTATTTTTATTGTTGGTAGATCATGTTTCAAAACTAAATTGTGAAAATGCTTTATTTTGTTGTTTTACTTCGTCTTAACTTCATATATAGGTATTTTGCAAAAGCTAAATGTAAGGAGAAACCCTAAATTTGTTTTTAAGAACGAAATTGATCATGATTCTCCACAATATTAAATGAACATGTGTATTAGTATTTGTTAGAGTCAAATGCTTGTATCGAGTCATAATGGTGTTTTGCAGGATTTTCCAGAAAGTAGGACATAAGTTTTTCCAGAAACTTAACGTAAAGATTTCTGCAGGTCACTTCTGACAGCGTCATGAATTAATTCCTGACGGCATCATGTGTAAAATTCTGGAAATTTTGCGAGTTTTGTTTTTCTAACGGAGTCTTAAAGTTTTTGTTAATTCTTTAGTTTTATAAACTCCAAGAAATCTGCAAACATTCATTCCACAAGCATTATATCTTACATTGTTTTCTAGGACTTATTAGTATATATAAATTGCCGCCGATTTTACGCGAGGTTTCCTTGTTGTTTTCTCAGGTTTAGCAGGTTATGTATGACAAGAAGATGATTTATTTTTCTTGAAGGGAAGCTTTGAATGTTCATTTTCTTGGAGGAAGATCTAACCTTGTTAACACACTATCCACACCGAACGAATCAGGGGAGTATTTGCTTTCATTCTTTTACCTATTTCACTTTTACATTATTTAATTGAACATTGGGGACAATGTTCATCCTAATTGTAAGGGGAGGGTAAATGATGATACCTTATAGGATACAATTGCACTTGAGTTTGTTTGTTTGATGGTAGGTGTGTAATAAAACTAAGAGAAATACTTGTTAGTGTAATTTTAACGCCAAATTTAAAATTTTTTACAACATTTAGGAGTGAAACTTTAGCCTTAGCAAACGTCTCATGGATAGGAGTCGTATGACTAGCACAAACCGTACCATTCAGAAAAATTTTCCGCCCAAATATGTAAGGTTCGCCTTTAGATTTGATAGGAAAAACATTCATTATTAGTGCTCATGAGTGTACCGGTAGCATTTAGATTCTAGAACTTGCGTTAGTGATACATCCCGAGACCACTAGTGAGAATACATTCGTGTAGTAGGATTTACTACATGATAAGAGGCATTAGGATCACCCTTGTATTAAACCCGTATCATAATTACTTGACCATTTAAGTCATATTACTTGGCTAGTAAAGTCAATTAATTTTTCCCACACCTTAGCGTTGTACTCATTTTTAGTACACGAAATCTCTAGTACACCCCTCCGAGCCTATCTTTTCGTTTCTAACTTTAAGCATCTTACTTAAAGGAAGAATTTGTTACAACTCACCTAAATGTACAACCAAATCGCCTTAACCTTCCGTGTATGCACTCATCTTTAGTGCATTATTGTTACATGTTTAAACCCTTAGTTAATTATCTAATTGATTACATGGTTGCTAAGTTGATGAGGCGAAAAATGAACCACTTTTAAGGGGTCATTTAAGCCCGGAATTGAATTTATTTGATCAAATATTGCCCTAAATCATTCCTTTTGTGATTTTGGTACTTTGGGAGTGAATTCTGGAAAAGGAAGCAATTTGGACATTTTTGGAGCATAAAAGTGAAGAAAACGGCAAAGTCTTAATTTTCCTGACTAGGAACAGTACCTGACGGCGTCAAGAGCATTTTGATGACGCCGTCAAGAGTAAAAGTGGTGACGATCCAGAAGAAACGTGACGGCGTCACCCAAGGCCGTCACGTGTTAACTTGTCAAAACTTGCGCGCGGAGTAGCTGATATTGTTTTGGTCATAACTTTTGCATACGAACTCGGATTTAGGTGATTCAAAAGCCCACGCGAAGAGGACGAAGAGATCTAAAATTTCGTGAAAAAATGGTCGTGACCCCGTCAAGAGTAGTGGGCTGACGCCGTCAAGATGGGTCGACAGAAAACATGCCTATAAATATAACATCATAACTTCACTTTTTGTAGGTCCTAAACCCTAAGGTCGATTCCTGGGTTTAGGTAGGTGTTTTTTCAGCAACTTAGAGGGTTTCAATCACTCCATAAACATCATGTATTGGTTTGTTGATTCTATCTTAATTATGTTTTCCATTATCATTGTTGATTGCTCTTCTTTGATGATGTTTTGCTAATTCACCTTGTGTCTACTTATGATTGTGTGAAACTTGTGTATAATTGATTAGATCTCATTGATTCTTGTTGATGTTTGTGTCTATCTCCATCAATGAGGGCTTGTTGATGTGTGTGTCTATCTCCATCAATTAAGGCGTGACAACTTCAATAGATCTAGTTGGTTTAGTTTATAATTCTTGTTTCCTATTGATTCTTGTTTTGATTGAATGATTTCAATGTTAGGCTTAAGAAAACTGGCAGATCTCCATTGTGTAACATGATTGAACGTCTTAAGAAACATGATCCGATGTGTACTAGGTTTTATGGTTGTATTTAATACATGAGCGAATTCTAGTGATCCCATGTTAGGAGCTTCTTAGCCGGCTCGACATAGGAGTGAAGTAGGAGCTTATAGAATTGGGGAAGTAAGTACGCCACCCCATGAATGGTATTAAGGAATACAACCCGTCAATTAAAACAAGGTGTGACAATTCAATAGGTAGAATTGGATAGCTAGCAAGGATTAACATATCATGGGTAGACATGCTTCACTTATCTTGTAGAGCCCTAGTTTACTTTTCTTGTTAATTAATTTAATTAGTAGCTTTTGGGTTAGTTGATTAGCAACTAATTCCGCCCACTCTCCCAATACCCGAGATTTTACTTGCTTTTCATAAAATATAAAAACACAAAAAGAATCGTCCTTCACCTTTAGACCTAGTTAGATTAATTTCAATCCTAATGACACTATTCCTGAGTTGAACGATCAATCCCCCGGTACTTGTCACTGTACAACGATCAGGTACACTGCCTGGTGGGGGTTGTAAGCTTCCCGAGATCCCTCGAGAGGTAAAGCCTGGTGCAATTCCCACGCATCATAAGTCAGGTCATATATTGTACATATTGTTTTGGGACGATTGGGACTCATGGGTAAAGTACTTATGTTATGGAGTAATGGGGAAGAACATCATTTATGACCCCCATATGTGCGTTAATCTTAAAAGTACTTCAAATGTTTTGATTATCTTGATTCGAGTCATTATATTAGTTTATTGTAAAATATGTAAAAATTCAAGTGTAAGGGGAATGTACATTCCCTATGATGTATTATTCTGGATGGTAGGGTAAGAGTGTATGCAAAAAAAAAAAAAAAAAAAAAAAAAAAAAAAAAAAAAAAAAATCAAAATCAAAAAAATCGAAAAAATTAAGAAAAAGAAAAATAATAGAAAAAGAGAAAAGAGAAAAAACATACGGACTACTATCCCGTTTCATTCTATGTTTATTTTATGTTCTGGTTATTTTTGATTTATTAGCTTAAGTCGAGTCTAGTCTTGGCTTAGCAACGCCATATTGTACATGTAATTAACCAAGATGATTAACTCGCCACCAGTAAATATTACCTTTATCCAACAAAACCGTGTATTCCATATCCCTACATCTAACGTTATAACCATTTGAAAGACCTCTTTGATAGTTTATTCTAGGTGCTCACGCCAAGTGGTAGAGGTTTGATCATTTCCCAAGCCTATGGTAATTTATTTTGCTATGACAGGTAGTGAGAGATGTTTTCCATTTCCTATTGTGATATATACTTTATTACACCCGAGAGATGTGAGTATCTAAACACTATTTGTGAGGTGCTAGTGTATGACCTCCGTGCTTGTCTTTGGTCTTTAGTGGAATGATTATTTGTTGTAATTACTTTTATATTAGTGTCAAATGACGCCTAACTTGTATTTTGATTACAATAAAAGCGCATTTGCTTGAGGACAAGCAAATCTCAAGTGTAAGGGTATTCGATGAGGCGAAAAATGAACCGCTTTTAAGGGGTCATTTAAGCCCGAATTCGAATTTATTTGATCAAATATTGCCCTAAATAATTCCTTTTGTCATTTTAGGTACTTTTGGAGTGAAATCTAGAAAAGGAAGCATTTTGGACGTTTTTTTAGCATAAAAGATAAGAAAACGGCAAAGTCTTAATTTTCCTTGCTGGGAACAGTACCTGACGGTGTCACAAGTTTCAACATGACAGCGTCAAGAGCAATACAAGATGTGGAAGTGGAAGATACACGTGACGATCCAGAAAGTTTTGTACTAAGGAGATGACGGCGTCACCATAGGCCGTCATGGTCCAAATGTTAGTGATGGCCCAGAACAATTTTACAAATGACGGCGTCAAAAGTGGATCTAGGAAAATCGATTTCGTTATGGGCGTCGAGTTGACGGCGTCACAGATTTCTTCATGACGCCGTCACCCTGTATAATCTATATATAGTTTTCCAAATTTCATTCATTAGTGTGCAACTTTGAGGGAGAAACCCTAAGTCGAATTTTTCCAGTTTTTTCAAGGGTTTCAACCCTTTGAACATTTCATGTCAAACCCGAGATAAGTACTCTTTCAATTCACTCAATATGTCTATGTGTTGCTTGAATATATCTTACACTTGTCTTCAATTTAACATGCTCGGCTAGATCTCTTTTGTGTTTGCTTAGATATAGTGAAACCTAGATGTTAATTATGGGTTGATTGTTTGTTTATAATTATTACGGATGATTGTATTCAATGTTAGGCTTAAGAAAACTGGCAGACTTCCATTGGTAACATGCTTGAACGTCTTAAGAAACATGATCAGAGGTGTAATATGATTTTTGGTTGTATTTAATGCGTAGGAGAATTCTAATGATCCCATGTTAGGAGCTTCTAACGGCTCGACATAGGAGTGAAGTAGGATCCTATAGAGTTAGGGAATATTGTACATGGCCCTACGACTAGTATTAAGGAATACGACCCGTCATCCATGCAATTGTAACAAACTATCAACCTGTAAAAGATATCTAGGGAGTAATGAAACCTAAGTAAACAAAACTTCCCTATCATTGTTTACACCACTAGTATAATTAGCTTTATTTTCATTTCTGTTTTTTTATTTAGATTGCATCTTTAGTTATTGGGTTAGTTGGCTAGCAACTAATTCCGCCCACTCTTCCAAAACCCGAGATTTTATTTGCTTATAAAAATATAAAAACACAAAAAGAATCATCCCTCACCTCTAGACCTAGTTTTTAGGCTTTCTAATCCTAGCGACACTATTCCTGAGTTGAACGATCAATCCCCAAGTACTTGTTACTATACTATACTACAACGATCAGGTACACTGCCTGGTGGGGGTTGTAAGCTTCTCGAGATCCCTCGAGAGGTAAAACCTGGTGCGATTCCCACATATCATGAATTATGGCATATGAAACTCCTTAGTTTGTCTTACTTAAAGGTCTAGGGTTGTGAGGCACTCATGAAGTGTGACACACCTAAGAAACTAGAACGAAAATCTATTAAGTGTATCTTTGTATGATACCCAAAGGAAATGATAGGTTACTTCTTCTATTACCCACCTGAGCATAAAGTTTTTATTGCTCAATTTGCTGGGTTTTTTGAGAGTCGTCTCATCTCACAAGAAACAAGTGGGAATAATGTAAAACTTAAAGAAATTAAAGAAGATACTCATCCTTCTGAAAATGCTAGCCAACTTCCTAATATGGTTGAACATGAAAGCGTTGAATCAGAAGATGAAGTTAGTCTCGTTTGTAGGTCCGCAAGGACATATCGTGTACCTGATCGAAAGCATTTATACGTCAGATCAGAGGAGCATGTGTTAGGGGTTCATGGTGAACCTGCTAACTATAAAGTTGCATTATCATATCCTGAGTCTGAAAAATGGCTTGAAGCTATGAATCAGAAATACAACCCATGAGAGACAATGATGTCTGGACTAAATTTTACCTTCCTCCTAAGGCTAAAACCGTTGATACCAAGTGGCTCTTCAAAAATAAAACTGATATGGATGGCTTGAAGCTATGATTACGGTGTAGATTATGAGGAAATCTTCTTTCATGTTGCATACATTAAAGCTATTAAGATTCTTATAGCCATAGCAGTGTATTATGACTATGAGATTTGGCAAACGGATGTCAAAACCGCCTTCTTGAATGGTCACCTAACCGAAGAAGTCTATATGGTGCAACTTGAGGGTTTATCACCCAAAAAAAACCCAACTAGGTATGCAAGCTGCACCGATCCATTTATGGATTAAAGCAATCATCAAGGCAATGGAATAAAAGGTTTGATAAGGAGATCAAATTGAATGGTTTTTCTCAAAATCTTGATGAGTAATGTGTATACCAAAAGGCTAGTGGGAGCAATGTCGTATTCCTAATATTATATGTCGGTGACATATTGATCATGGGAAACAACATTCCAATGTTACAAGCAATTAAAGGTTATCTTGGAAAGTATTTTGCTATGAAAGATTTAAAAGAAGCTGCATATATTCGTGGAAGCAAGATTTATAGAGATAGATCTAAGCGTATGATCGGAATTTGTCAAAGTGCGTACATTGAGAAAATCTTGATAAGATTTCATCTGGAGAATTTTGAGCGTGGAAGTATCTCGATGCAAGTAAAACTTGAGTTGAGCAAAACTCAATGACCATCCACACCTGAAGAGGCGAAACGCATAAAGAATGTTCCTTATGCCTCGGCTATATGATCTATCATGTAGGTTGTGAGGTGGATAGACTTGATGTTGTATTCGTTCAGAACCTAACAAGTCGATTTCAAGTAGACCCAGGAGAAAGTCACTTGACTGCTATGAATTAAGAATATTATGAAGTATCTCATGAATACTAAAGACATGTTTCTTGTTTACGGAAGAAATCCCGATGGAGAGCTTAAAGTTACCTGTTACACTGATGTTGGATGACAAACCGATGCAGACAATACTAAGTCACAAACCGGATATGTTTTCGTCCTAAACAGAGGCATTATAGCCTACAAGAGTGCTAAGCAAAGCACTATTGATATGTCTTCTACAAAAGCTTAATACATAGTTGCTTCAAAAGCTGCAATGGAAGCAATTTGGTTAAGGAAGTTTATTGATGAGCTTGGAGTTATCCCCACTAATAAAGATCCTATATGGAGATGAAATGCAACAATACTGGCGCAATAATCCTTCCACCGAGCCGGGAGCTCAGAAAGGCATCAAACATTATAAAAGGAAGGTTCACTATCTCCGAGAGTTTATCACGAATAATGAAGTTCTACTTACTAAAGTTCACACATATGACAACCTAGTTGATCCGTTTACTAAGGCATTGCCTTTAACAAAGCATCTTATTATGCTAGTAGTATTGGACTTGGACCAACTAAAAGTCTCTTGCAAATCTGTTTTATTTTTAGTATTTGGATATTGGGATATTTTAAACAATTATTATTTTTGATGAATTAATATACATGGTATTGGAGTTTTATTCTTATATTAATTGTATCCTTTATTTGCATGTTTAATCCTTGAGTAATTTATTACTCTAAATTTATCCATTGTCAATCAATAATATAGGAATATTGTTGAATTAAGACAAATGTAAGTGTTTGATAATATATCACTTGGGTGATTGATATTAAAGGATGTGTTCGCCTAACTCATATGTTATCTGTTTGCTATGGATGTTGGACTTGCATATGTGGATATTTCTTCTTGACTATAGTTAAAGGTAGTTATAAAGGTTATTCTCAGAAGTTATGTGAAGCACATGAATGACTCGTATAGTCAAAATAGAATGTATTCCTCCACTTGTCTTTTTGAGTATGATACTACTGGGCCCCTTGCTGAAATAATCATATGTTTGCATGGTCGTGCCCAAAGTGTAAATCAAGATGATGCTTGTTTACGTTTGGTAATTTTGATTACTTTCTAAAACGAGAAATAGAGTAGTTGAACTAATGGAATGACTTTTGATACATAACCATAGTTTAACAAGTATGTGAAACAAAAGGATGTGTATTTTATAACCATTTAACTGAGCCGCTTTTTGAAACAAACTCATGTATTTTCGGGTGCAATGGCGTGTTGCTAGACGCTAACCATTGTTAGTATGAGTTGCTGGCTTATGACTTATTGCAAGTAGGAGCAATTGGTATGTGCTCAAAAGTCTAATCAATAATTTGTATGGCCATAAATACGTGAGCCTATTGGGGCATACACGTATACACAGAGGAATATGTTTAGTATTCTATAATTAATATATATTATAGTAGTTATATTAATTATATATATAATTCATTAAATGAATTAACGGTCATTAAATAATTGTTAAACGCGTATTTAATAAAACGGGCTAACTAATTTAAGTGTAAAGGACTAGTTAAATTAGTAGAAGTCCAAATAAACCCAATGAACCCATTGAGTGTCATGGGTTAGCCGAAATTGGTATCCCATAGGGATTGGGATTGCTTGGTGCCTAAGTTAGGGATTTAGTATATAATGAAACCTTTTGATTCATTATTCATTTAATCCTTTCTAACCCTAGACCTAAGCACATCTACACATACCTTTTCCCTTGTGAAAAAAAGATCGGCACCCCTTGTGTTAAGGGTTTTGATCAAAACCAACCCAAGAAGATAAACCGTGCTTGTTTCTTTCTTTGTTCGTAACTTGTACTAGCATACATATATTCTACATGACGTGTATTTATGCGACAATAGAGATAACCTACTTTGGTTATTCAAGTGTTTCGATCCAAGTGAAGTCAAGATTCAAGAACACGACAATTCTATTAGTAATTCAATTGACTAAAGGTTAGTATTTTATTTGGTTTACTTGTTTGTACATAATCATCAAACTAGATCCATCCGCTACGTACTCGTGGTGATTAATGTTAGCCTATCCCGTTTAGTATTGTATTTGTGTAATGGGTCCGAACCCATATCTGGAATATTCTGGATGTGTATATTAGATATGTCGATGTATTGCAAATCATTCAATCAATAAACCAATCCTTATCATATCAGTCATAACAATTGACGTGGTATCCGAGCACTTAAACCTCACGCTTCTTTCCTAAATTAATCCTGCCCCTTTCCTAACTTACTCCCACAACCCACTCCACCTTCATCTGTTACTGACATTCAAACCCTAGAACACTTCCACCTTACCGATTCATAATTTTATAATATCTTTTTCATGTGTTGGCGATTGGTGCTAGGTCACAATCCGCAAATAAATTATTGTTCACTTATTTATCTCGTGCTCAAGTCATGATTACTTTCTATGATTGTGTTGTTGATTCTTGTACAGTCAACAATCCACACATCTAAGTCACTCAAGTAAGTCTTGTTATCTCCTACTGTGATACTAACCTCAAAACCTAATGCCTTTCACTATATTCGACATACCACTCACCTTCACATTTAAATCTCCAAAACATAATATATACAATGATCGGATCCATCACTGAGGAGATTGTTTTAAAGTTATTGGGTCAGCTTTGTCTTACAGGTTTTGCTCCTAATATACGACCTGTCCATAACCCTTCTGCCTACCTCACACAGGCCCACTCCTCAAACCCTTCACCAAACACACTCGCATATAACAACCTACCACCTAGTTTTACCTCACCCCAAGCCCAACCCACACAAGTAGCCCACCCCACATCAGCCTATTCATATTATGGCTTAATTCACAAAAAGGCCCAACAAATATTCAAAATAATAAGGATTTATTTGTTACACTTTTAAGGGGTAATTTAAGCCTTAAATCGTGAATATATGGTCAAATATTACCTCAAATCATTTCTTTTCTTATTTTAGGTACTTGGGACGTGATTTCTGGAAATTGGAGCATTTTGTACATTTTTGGGCTCAAAAGTGAAGAAAACAACAAAGTCAATGATATTTGTCAGGAAATGCACCTGACAGCATCAGGCATGAATAGCTGACGCCGTCACTTGAAGATCAAAGAGCTAGAAAATATTACACATGATGACCCAGTGAACTCTTTGGAAGATTTACACCTGACGACATCAGGTGTATTTGGGAGTAGGCCGTCTGGTGTTATTTTAAAGATAGACGGCCTAGAAGACATTTAAACGTGACGACGTTAGAAGGTTGAATTGCACAAGACGAAACCCTAAAAGTGGCGTTCTAACGGCGTCAGGATTTATAACCTGACGATGTTAGCCTTGTAATTCTATATATAGTTTCCGATTTTTCATTCATTAGTGTGTAACTTTGGAGACATAAATCCTAGTACGAATTTCAGAGGATTTTAAGGGTTTTCATACCTTCTTTTCTTCCATGTTCAATTGAAGATAAGTTTTCTTTTAATCATTCAATATGTCTATGTGTTGTTTGATTATCTGTTTATCTTTTCTTCCCTTTAACATGCTAGCTTAAGTTTATTAGTGTTTGCCTAGATCTAATAAACTAGTTCTTGATTGTTGATAAGTTGTCTATTGTTTAGTTGATTGCTTCACCTTAGGCTAAGAAAACTGGCTGACCTCTATATGTAACTAGCTTGAACGTCTTAGAAAAGGCAATCGTATGTACACTGCGGTTTTTCTCGTTGTATTTAATGCATGAATTGATGTTAGTGATTCTATGATTTAGGTACTAAACGTGCTGTTATAGGAGAAATTGATATTCATAGATTTGGGGAAGGTCGTGTACACCCCCACGACTGGTATTAAGGAATACAATGCTTCAGCTAAAACAATTGCATTGTGACATTCAATGAATCAACAAGAGATAACTAGGGAGTAATTATGTCTAAGTAAACATATTTGTCTCATTATAAGAAGTCCACCATTTTCCTTTTCTTTTTATTTTAATTTATGTTTATTAGTTAATAGCTTTGGGTTAGTTGATTAGCAACTAATTTCGCCGACTCCTTTCAAACCAAGATTTTAATTGCTTTTATAAAACATAAAAATACAAAGAGATTCATCCCTCACCCTTAGACTTAAATTGACATACACTTCAAATCCTAACGACACTATTCCCCTAGAGAACGATCAATCCCTCGGACATATCTATAGTAAACTACAATGACCAGGTACATTGCCTGGAGGATTGCAAAAGCTTCTCAAGATCCCTTGAGAGGTAAAACCTTTTGTGAGGCCGCAATCCTCGCATCACAAACCATACCAAGCCCACCAGGCTTCACCCCACAACAGTCCCTCTACCTCAAGTTACTGGTCATATGACCCAGGCAAGCCCAACAGCCCCTAGCACCAAGTACTGTCCACCAGACCCCTCACGGTCCAACATGCTCACCACCTTAATATCTCGCTTAAAACATCAATCTGGGACACGAAATAATTTTACCTCAAACTTTCACCACCGGGACACTTCATGATCTCACTACTGGAGCCTGAAATATGGTCACAGGTGCTAGCTTACACCTTAATGCATCTATTAATAGTCTTAGTAATGTTTTTAATACGTGCATGTATCTATATGTCTCGATTGGAGACGGGCACTCTATTCCCGTCACCAATACGGGTCGTAGTATTTTGCCAACTTCCTCACGACCACTTTACTTAAATAACGTCCTTATTACCCCTTATATTGTCAAAAATCTAATATTTGTCCGTCAATTTTTCTGTGACAATAATTGCACTGTTGAATTTGAACCTTTTGGGTTTTCTGTCAAGGATTTCATGACACGTCGGGTGCTTCTCCGATGTGACAACACAGGTGACCTATACCCTGTCATGGCCCCCTGTCCTTTTCCCAAATCTCTACTTGTAAGTCAACATACGTGGAATCAGCGCCTTGGGCATCCAGGGAGTAAAGTGCTACGCCGTCTCGTCTCAAATAATTTTATATCTTGTAATAAGGAGAAGCCGCATGTGCTTTGTCATGCTTGCCAGTTTCGATACTATTGTTAATGCATGTTTTGATGCTATTCATTCTGATATATGGACTTCACCAATTTCAAGCCTTTCGGGTTTTAAATATTATGTTTTGTTTTTGGATTACTATTCTTATTTTGTTTGGGTCTACCCGTTAATAAACAAATCTGATGTATTATCAAAGAATTTTCTATTTCGCAAGTATGTTTACACTCAATTTAAGTGTGAAATCAAATCGTTTCAATGTGACCATGGAGGTGAATTTGATAACCGCACCCTCCATAAACTTTTCACTGACAATGGCATTCAGTTTCGTTTCTCATGCCCCAAGAAATCTCAACAAAATAGCAAGTTAGAACGAATGATTTGCAGAATCAACAACCTTATTCGAACCCTACTTTTCTAGGCCAACCTTCCGCTAACCTTTTGGGTCGAAGCTTTAAACATGGATGTCCATTTAATCAACTTCTTACCTTCCACAACGATTGCTAATAAAATCCCGTATACCTGACTATTTGGCCAAAACCCGGATTATAGCTTTATATGCACATTTGGCTGCTTATGTTACCCCCACTTATATCCTAATCACAAACTGGAACCACACACCACACCCTCCATCTACTTGGGACAAGCTTCAATCATTGTGGGTATCGTTGTCTCGACTTAAACACCAATAAAATAATCATTTCTCGCCATGTAACCTTTGATGAAACTGTTTTTCCATATAGCACCTCTAAACCAACATCGGCACCCAAATACAATTTCTTGGACTCACCAGATATAAATCCTCCATTCATTCCATCTGCCCCCGTTGTGCAACCCATTGTACGTCAACCCACAAATGAGCCAACAACACCAATTCCCACCAGTCCTAATACAGCCCAACATCACGTAACCCATGACCCATTACCATCCCCATCACCGCCCACCACCCAACAACAGACACCAAATACATCACCACCCGCGTACCAACACCAACATATTATCCCAAATCCTCCTAATAACCCAAACCCTCTCTCAATTCAACCCATGGTCACACGATTTTGTGTCGGGACTAATCGTCCTACTGAGCATCTCAATATACATGTGCCTTCGGTCTCACCATTACCAAAAACCTATCGTGATGCGTTACTGATCCTAATTGGCAAAATGCTATGTGTTTTGAATACAATGCACTTATTAAGAATGGAACTTGGACTCTTGTGCCTAGACCCATGGACACCAACATTATTCGCTTTATGTGGCTTTTTGGCCACAAGTATTTGGCTGATGGCACTCTTAGTTGTTACAAGGCTCGTCTTGTAGCCAATGGTAGTAATCAATTAGAGGGGGTTGATGTGGATGAGACTTTTAGTCCGGTGGTTAAACTGGGCACTATTCGGACTGTACTGAGTTTAGCTACTTCTCGACATTGGCCGATTCACTAGCTTGATGTCAAGAATGCTTTCTTACATGGAGATTTGAACGAGACTGTTTATATGCATCAGCCTCTGGGATTTCGAGACTCTGTGTACCCTAATTATGTATGTTTATTGAAGTGGTCTCTGTACGGGCTCAAGCAGGCCCTTAGAGCATGGTTTTAGCGATTTACATCTTATATCATTAGGGTTGGATTTTCGCATAGTCGCTATGACTCTTCATTATTTATATACAGACAAGGGACGGATACTGCATATCTATTATTATATGTGGATGATATTGTGCTCACAGCTTCTTCTAATAGTTTGTTACAGCAGATTATTAGTTCCTTACATCAGGAGTTTGCTATGATTGATCTGGGTCCACTTAATTACTTTTTGGGTATCTTTGTTTCTCGTGATTCTACAGTGTTGTTTTTATCTCAGAAGCAATATGCACTTGAGGTTTTGGAGAGAACTAATATGGTTAATTGTAATCCCAGTCGGACTCCTCTTGACACTAAGTCCAAACTGGGGGATGATGGTGATCCAGTCTCTAACCCTACATTATATCAGAGTCTTGCACGTTCTCTTGAATATCTCACATTCACTTGTTTAGATATATCATATGCAGTTCAGTAGGTCTGCCTTCATATGCATGATCCTCGAGAGCCTCATCTATCAGCTCTTAAATGGATTTTGTTGTATGTCCGGGGTACATTACACTATTGGTTACAGTTGTTTACTTCTTCTACTTCATCCTTGGCAGCATATTCTAATGCAGATTGGGCTGGTTGCTCCACTACTAGGAGATCCACTTACGGCTACTGTGTTTTCCTTGGCAACAACCTTTTATCTTGGTCATCTAAGAGACATCCAACTCTATCTCGTTCTAGTGCCGAAGCAAAATACCGTGGGGTTGCAAATGCTATTGCTGAAACCTGTTGGTTACGGAATTTATTTCGTGAGTTGCACACACCTTTATCTTCCGCTATGCTAGTCTACTGTGACAATGTTAGTGCAGTCTACTTATCATGTAGTCCGGTTCAGCATCAGCGAACGAAGCACATAGATTGATATTAACTTTGTTCGTGACTTGGTTGTCGCTGGTCAGGTTCGGGTTCTACATGTTCCTTCGCGATATCAGTATGCAGACATCTTCACTAAAGACTTGCCCTCCACCCTTTTTGAGGAATTTCGCTCCAGTCTCAGCGTCCGGTATCCTTCCGCTTCGACTGCGGGGGAGTGTTAGCCAGCCCGTTTAGTATTGTATTTATGTAAAGGGCCTGAGCCCATATCTAGAATATTTTGTATGTGTATATTAGATATGTCGATGTATTGCAAATTATTCAATCAATAAACCAATCCTTATCATATCAATCATAACAATTGACAATTAGTGGTTAGTCAGTTTATCAAATCCCAACAAAGTGATGCTATAAAAGTGCTGACTGATTCTAAGAAGTAAGAACTACGAGTAATATTTTTCATGCAGAAGTATTCTAAAGCACAAGATTTTACTAAACTAGGATCCGAACATCAATAATAATGGAACTGAGAACTAGACTTGTAACATGGTCAACTTGTTCGATCTCCAAGCAGTGGATAAACAAAAATAAATAAATAAATAAAAATGGGCATGATGATTTGTGAAATATAAACGTATACCGACACTACTGTCAAGTTTCATGATTGAAAAAGATGAAATATTAGAAGAAAACTCAATTAGTTTAGATTCCAAAAATAGTTTGACATATCACTTGAACTGAACTATGGCGTGACTCCACAATTTGATTCTACATTGTCCACATGTATGGACACACTTGTGAGCCACGCGTTGCACAATTTTGGGTTGTGAAGTGTATTTATTTATTTATTTATTTATTTTTTCAAAAAATGTTATTTTTGCATGCGTGCAAACCCCCATAATATTCTTGTGCTACTTAAGTTTAGCCCATTACTTCTTTATGGTTCAAATTTTCATATTTATGATACAAGAAATGTGTGCAAGATCTTTTTTTTTAGTTGCGCAACAACCTCCATAAATTCTTAGGTCCGTCCGTGATTGTCCATCTGAAAATAATAACCTAAAAATAGCGCGACTCCAACTCTAAAACTATTTTGTAAGGCCAGAGGCATTGTTACAAATGTTATATGAAATAGTGGGCTTGCTTAAACTAACCAACCAAAAGGATCAAAAGCTACTCGATTTCCTTCAGTCATGTTCCAAATTTCTCCAAGTGTGAGCTTATCAGGCACCATTTTAGCATACTTGCTAATTATGTTCTCAAAGTTCACTGGCATATATCTGCAAATTCAATTATGAATTCAGAGCGCAAAGTAGCAATAAAGCTGTATAACCTTATATACGCGTTAAGTGTAAACACATAGTAATATAATTGATTGTGATTGATTCTTGATGATCTGATGAACAACATACACATATAAAGATACATAAGGAATAATCTAGAATCGGGCTCAAGCCCGTTACACAACTATACGGGCTAACACTCCCCCGCAGTCAGAGCGGGAGGACACCGGACGCTCAGGCTGGTGCGAAACTCCTCAAACAAAGCAGATGGTAATCCTTTTGTGAAGATGTCTGCATACTGATATCGAGAGGGAACATGAAGAACCCGAACTTGTCCAGTGGCAACCAAGTCACGAACAAAGTGAATATCAATCTCGATGTGCTTCGTTCGCTGATGCTGAACCGGATTAGAGGATAAGTATACAGCAATAACATTATCACAATAGACAAGCGTAGCGGAAGATAACGGAGTATGTAGCTCTCGAAGTAAATTGCGTAACCAACAGGTTTCAGCAACAGCGTTGGCAACCCCACGATACTCTGCTTCTGCACTAGAACGAGAGAGAGTCGGTTGCCGTTTAGAAGACCAAGAGAGTAGATTGTTTCCAAGAAAAACACAGTAGCCTGAAGTCGATCTCCTAGTGATGGGGCAACCAGCCCAATCCGCATCAGAATATGCAACTAATGATGATGTAGAAGAAGCAAACAACTGTAACCCATAGTCTAAGGTACCCCGAACATACCTCAAAATCCGTTTGAGAGCCGAGAAATGGGGCTCGCGAGGGTCATGCATATGAAGACAAACCTGCTGTACTGCATAAGATAGATCCGGGCGAGTAAATGTGAGATACTGAAGAGATCCCGCAAGACTCCTGTATAGAGTAGGATCAGATACCGGATCACCATCATCCCCCAGTTTAGACTCAGTGTCAATAGGAGTCCGACAGGGATTACAATTAACCATATGTGCTTTCTCCAAAACCTCAATAGCATACTTCTTCTGAGATAAAAATAACCCTGAAGAGTCACGTGAGACAGAGATACCCAGAAAATAATTAAGTGGACCCAGATCTGTCATAGCAAACTCCTGATGTAAGGATCCAATAATCTGCTGCAATAAACTCTCAGAAGAAGCTGTAAGAACAATATCATCAACATATAATAATAGATAAGCAGTATCCATCTCCTGTCTGTATATAAATAAAGATGAATCACAACGACTATGAGAAAAGCCAATCCGAGTGGCATACGATGCAAATCGCTGAAACCAAGCTCTAGGGGCCTGTTTGAGACCATACAGAGACCGCTGTAGTAAACATACATAATCAGGATGCACAGGGTCGCGAAACCCGGGAGGCTGATGCATATAAACTGTCTCAGATAAGTCACCATGTAGGAAGGCATTCTTGACATCAAGCTGATGAATCGGCCAATGTCGAGAAGTAGCTAAACTCAGAACAGTCCAAATAGTTCCTGGTTTAACCACTGGGCTAAAAGTCTCATCTACATCAACCCCTTCTAATTGATTACTACCATTCGCCACAAGTCGAGCCTTGTAGCGACTAAGAGTCCCGTCAGCCAAATACTTATGGCGAAAAAGCCACATAGAGCGAAGAATGTTGGCGTCTGTGGGTTTAGGCACTAAGATCCAAGTTCCGTTCTTAATAAGCGCAGTGTATTCATCATGCATAGCATTTTGCCAATTTGGATTAGTAAACGCATCACGATAGGTTTTTGGTAATGGTGAAACCGAAGACACATGCATGTTAAGACGCTGAGTGGGACGATTAGTCCCGACACGGAAGCGTGTGACCATGGAGTGAGTGGAGACAGGGTTTGGGTTTTGAGGAGGATTTGGGATAATATGCGGGTTTTGTTCGGCAGCTGGAGTTGGTGGTTGTGGAGGAGATGGGTCATGTGCAGCCTCATGCTGGGGTGTCTGAGGGTCAGTTGTGATTGGTGTTGTTGGTTCATTTGTGGGTTGTGGCACGGGGGTTTGAATAACGATATTTGGGGGAATGAATGGAGGATTTATATCAGGTGAATCATCCAAAAAATTGTAGGTGGGTGCTGTTGTGGGTTTTGAGGTGCCATATGGGAAAACAGTTTCATCGAAAGTTACGTGACGGGAAATAATGATTTTGTTGGTGTTTAAATCAAGACAGCGATATCCACGGTGATTGGAGGCTTGTCCCAAATAAATGGATGGTGTGGCGCGTGGTTCAAGTTTATGATTGGGATATAGGTGTGGGTAGCAAAGACATCCAAAGGTGCGTAAGAGGCTATAATCCGGTTTTTGGCCAAACAGACGGGTGTAGGGGATTTCATTGGAAATCACGGTTGATGGTAGAATATTGAGTAAGTGAATGGCCATATTTAGGGCTTCAACCCAAAAGGTTGGTGGGAGATCGGCTTGAAACAGTAAGGTACGGATGAGGTTGTTGATTGTGCGAATCATCCTTTCAGACTTTCCGTTTTGCTGTGATGTTTTAGGGCATGAGAAGCGAAATTGTATGCCATTGTCGGCAAAAAGTTTGTGGAGATTACGGTTGTCAAATTCACCGCCATGATCACACTGAAGAGACCTGATTTCACACTTAAATTGAGTGTGAATATAGTTACGAAATAATAGAAATTTAGGCAACACATCAGATTTGTTTACTAAAGGATAAACCCAAACAAAATGTGAATAATGATCCAAAAATAAGATATAATATTTAAAACCCGACATGCTCGGAATTGGTGAAGTCCAAATATCCGAGTGAATAATGTCAAAACAAGAAGTAACAACAGAATTGGAACTAACAAATGGAAGTCTAACGTGTTTGCCAAGTTGACATGCATGGCAAAGCGCGGGAGGTTTTTCCTTATTACATGAAATAAAATTATTTGAGACGAGATGACGTAGCACTTCGCTACCTGGATGTCCAAGTCGCTGATGCCACGTATGTTGACTGACGAGGAAAGCTTGAGGGATGGGAGACGGAGCCGTAACTGGGTAAAGATCACCCGTGCTATCACATCGGAGCAGCACCCGTCGAGTCATGAAATCCTTAACAGAAAAACCAAACGCATCAAATTCAACAGTGCAATTATTATCACGAACAAATTGACGTACAGATATTAAATTTTTAACAATATGAGGAGTAATGAGAACGTTATTTAAGTGTAATGATTTGAAGGGAGTTGGCAAAAGGCTATGGCCAGTGTTGGTGACGGGTATGGAGTGTCCATCACCAACAGCGACAGAGGGATACATACACGTATTAAAAACTTCACTAAGACAAGTAATGCTATCATTAAGATGAGAGCTCGCACCTGTGTCCATGTTCCATGCTCCGGTTGTGGGATCGTGAAGAGTCCCGGTAGTGAATGCGTGAGGTAAAACCGTCTCATGTCCCGAGGGAGTAGCGGGTCCCATTGACCTGATGGTTTCTGACCCAGTTTGAGCCGGTGTTGGTACGGGTGGATTGGTTGGAACTGGTGCGGATGGTATTGGTGTGGATGGGTGAGCAAATAGGTTACTGCCTGGTGTAAGTTGCATAGGTCCGTTTGGTTGACTTTGATATGGACTAACATAGACATAAGGTGGCGAGGGGTGGACCGGATATTGTAGAAATCCAGGTGGTGGCCCAATGGATGCAGCAGGACGGGTCT
>JARVZY010002548.1:0-123000 GCA_030686995.1 Artemisia argyi
TTCATTAAATGACAAAAAACAAACGGAAACCGGCAAAAACGAGCACGAGAGTGGAACGTGTGCAAATCAGTCAATGAAAGTCAATGCTGAGCCTAAAGAAGACTTCAGAGATTTGAGATTTATCAGATTTGGTCCCTGGATGAAGTTTCATGATATTGTCACTTTTGATCCTCCAAGTTTTAGAGATTGTCAATTATGGTCCTTTGAAGATATCTTAGAAGAAATGACATGATTGATCCTCCAAAATTCAGAAAGTTGCAATAAAAGCCCTTGGATTACACTTTTAATGAATGACAGATTTGGTCCTTGGAATTTCAGTTTTCACACTTTTGGTCCTTTCTTAATATCAAAACCAAAATCTGACATTAAATGAGCCTAGTCCAAGAAATTAATCCAAGTCCAAGTATTATAAATAAAAGCCCAAAATTACAAACCAATACCCAAAGCCCAATCCACCACCTAAAACTCTTAACCCGGTCCACAACCACCCCTGGTCAACCAAAACCCCACACGGGTCAAACAATCATAAAATATAATTACCCACTCCCGCCCCCTTTTACCCAACTACCCAGAATTACTAAGAACCCTAGAAAAATACCGTACATCAACTAACCACAATTAAGGGCTTTATGGTCAAATCAAAGGGCTTCTAGAAGTGATTGAACGTGTCAGAGAGTGTCAGGAGGAAAGAAACACACAGGTGGACATGTGTCAGCTTCTCATTGGCTCTACCACGTCACAATTGCTCAATCCAAGGGTTGTAATTAGAAGGCAATGATTGAATGATGATCAATGGCTCTGGATTGCATAGAAGGAAGCACACCACACTGATTGCCAAGCTGGCAATCCGCAACCTCTCACCTCTAGAACCTTCATCTCAGTACTATATATAGATGTATAGGGCTAGTGTATTAGTTGGTGGAGTATAGCTTAGAGAAACTCTGCCCAAATTTCCTTTGATTGTAATAGATTAGTTTAGTTGTAATTTTTAATTTCAATGCAATCAGTTTTTATCATTAAATAAATTTAGCTTATTGTTGTTACTGCTTATTGCTTATATTTCATTCCTGTTTTATTAGCTTTAGTCATCTTTATACATCTTCTACATTTCAATTTAGCTTTCATTTTGTTCAAAAATTTCCTTTAAATCAAAAAAATTATAAAATAAAAAAAATAGTTTTGATAAATCAGCTTTCAAATAAGCTGTTTAGAAATAGTTTGCAACTCATCTTAGCTATATAGCTTCTGTGAGCTTGTTGTTGGAGTTTATTTCAGTTTTAGTTCATTTCTCCTCAAAAGTCAACAAAAGTCAACTGTTGAGATCCTTGGTAATTATTGATAGTTCAAGCTAGAATTGGAAGAGCTTGGCCTGTCTAAAGACAGGCTTGCATAGTGAACCCCTCTTTTCATGCTGAGGGGATGCTACATTGTAAGTTCTGTTTTGATTTTTGCTTATCTAGTTGCATAGATCTGTGATTCTTTGTTTTAGTTTGATTTAGTTGTAATTGATTGTTGAAATTGCTTCTATTAGTGATAACTTTGCTGTTTAGATCTTCAGTTTGGAGATTTGTAGATTGTTTCATAGTTTCCTAATGTTAGTGGTAATTAAGGTAGTGTTTGGATTATTGCATTGCTGAGGTTAGTTGTTGTTGTTTCACTGATTCAGCCTTACAGTTAGATCACTTTAGGTTAGTTTTGCTCAAATAGATTTTAAAAATGGTAGTGTAGTTCATTAAAAAGTCAAAGTAGATTTCTATATTCATTAACTGTTAGGTAATATAGAAGACAGTTAGTTCAATTGAAGTTGTAGGTGCATAATAGCTCAAAGTAGCTTATATCAGTTTAATATTAGCTTTGTATTTCCTATAGAAGTAGATTTAAGCTGTTGAAATTGGATTTGGTCAAAGTGTAGTAGCAATAAAATAGTCAGCTTAGGAAAAACTGATTTCAGCTTTTAGTCTCTATTAGCTGCTGATCTTGGTTCCAATTAGTATAGCTATTGTTGATTTCTGATAGGGCTTTTTGTAATTCTTAGAATCTCAGTAGGTCAGTGTAGCTTTTGCCCCCATTACTTTGCATCTTAGTGCTTATTTGAGAGCTTATTGTTGTCTGAAAGTTAGTAGCATAGAAAGATGACTACTGATTAGTCTAGGCCTACAGTTGCTCCTCTTAGCTTATAGCCTAGCTTATTTGTCGTTTTTGAGCTTCTTTGAGTATATTGGAATTGTAGTAATAGTCCTTAGCTTCTGGCTTATTCTGTTTAGTAGTTGCTTATTCATTGGCTTATTGTAAACTGCTTTTTACATGGTACCTATGTTTCTGTGCTTCTTATGATCTGAGATTGGTAATTTTGAACTTATTAGAGTATATTAAGTCTGTGATATCAGTTTCATACAGTTTGGTCACAAGTGCTTATTAATAAGCACTTGTTGTCACACCTCGCCAAGACGGAAAATGCGAGTGTGTAACTTCATGGATATCATCACAACACCTGGTGTCTAATAGAGAAAACACTACATGCACATAAATAGAGAAAGTACAACACGAAGTGCTGTAACAATACCCAAACACCAAAATAAATAACCAAATGTAATCCAAAAATATCTTCAATAAACTCCAAGGTACTAAATGAAAATCGTAATCGTATCACAACCAAAATTCAAACAAAATCAAATCCAAACATAAACCAAATCCTTCCAATGCAAACTAGGTCTTGCCTAATCGCTGCTCTCTACCATGGTCTTAGAATGCTCACCTGAAAATGATGCTTAAAACGTCAACATAATGTTGGTGAGATTCATAGGTTTAGACACATGATGAGATGAAAAATGAACCACTTTTAGGGGGTCATTTAAGCCCAGAATTGAATTTATTTGATCAAATATTGCCCTAAATCGTTCCTTTTGTGATTTTAAGTACTTTGGGAGAGAAATCTGGAAAAGGAAGCAATTCGGACGTTTTTGGAGCATAAAAGTGAAGAAAACGCCAAAGACTTAATTTTCCAAGCTAGGAACAGTAGGTGACGGCGTCAAGAGTAACAATTTGACGGCGTCAAGAGTAATTTTCATGACGGTCCAGTACAGAAATGAAGGCGTCACAAGGAAGAGCGTCAAGAGTAAAATACGTGACGGCCTGGAAAAAGTTAATACATGACGGCGTCAGATGTAGATCAAGGCAGTCCGAGAATTCTTTTGATGGCGAGATGACGGCGTCACCTATTTGGTCTTGATGCCGTCAGCCTCAGTTTTCTATATATAGTTTTCTAATTTTCATTCATTAAAGAAGGAACAAGTTTGGAGAAACCCTAAGGCCGAACCATATACGATTTTTACAGGTTTTTCAAGGGTTTTCAGCCCTTGAACCCTTACATGTGTAATTGAGATAAGTGTTCTTCTAATTCAATCAATATGTCTATGTGTTGGTTGTCTATATCTTGTGCTTGTCTTAATTCCACCATGCTAGGCTAGATTTATCTTGTGTTTGCTTAGATCTAATGAAACCTAGATGTTGATTATGTGTTGATTACTTGCTTATGGTTGTATTGGATGAATGATTTCAATGTTAGGCTTAAGAAAACTGGCAGATCTCCAAATGGTAACATGCTTGAACGTCTTAGGAAACATGAACCGATGTGTACTAGATTTTATTGGCTGTATTTAATGCATGAGTAAATTCTAATGATCCCATGTTAGAAGCTTCTTAGCCGGCTCGACATAGGAGTGAAGTAGGCACTCATAGGATTGGGGAGTTAAGTGCGCCACCCCATGAATGGTATTAAGGAATACAATCCATCATCCACGCAACTATAACAAGTAATTAACGTGTAAAAGATATCTAGGGAGTAGTGAAATCTAAGTAAACACAATTTCTCCACTTATTGCTCACAACCTTAGTTTAATATAGTTTATTTTCTTTTCTAGTATTTTATTTTGATTGCATCTTCAGTACTGGGTTAGTTGACTAGCAACTAATTCCGCCCATATCCTTCAAAACCCGAGATTTTTACTTGCTTTCAAAAAAAAATATAAAAATACAAAAATAATCATCTCTCATCTTTAGAACTAGTATTTAGGTTTTCTAATCCTAGCGACACTATTCCTAGCTGAACGATCAATCCCCCGGTACTTGTCACTATACTATACTACAACGATCAGGTACACTGCCTGGTGGGGGTTGTAAGCTTCTCGAGATCCCTCGAGAGGTAAAGCCTGGTGCAATCACTACGCATCAAGTTTTTGGCGCCGCAGCCCGGGGAATAGTTATTGTCTAGGTTAGAATCTCTTTTTATTAGGTCTACTTGCTAGATTCCTTTCTAGCAAGATTTTATTTTTATTTTTATTTTTAGGTTTCCTTTAGTCTATCTTTTCTTTGTGTCTTTGTTCGTAAAAACCTTTCCATTGACTTTTCCGTTCACCATTATGGAGAACGCGAATCCGCCAAATTTTTCCAATCGACCAAACCCACAACAAAATCTACCCTTTTCACTTCAAAATGACATCTTGATGTTTCGACAACATCATGGTGAATCTTTTCCCGATGCATGGACTCGTTTCAAATAGTTACTACAAAAAGTCCTTCACTATGGTCTTGATTTATTGCCTCTACTTCAATTATTTCACACTCGTATCGACTACGAAACCCAAATGAGGCTTGACTATGTAACAGATGGGGAGTTTTGGGAGTATGATGTCAAAGACGCGTGGGAAAACTTTGAGATTCACGCCCAATACAGAAGTGGAACATGGGACCCAAAAAACGTAAGTATAGACCTATTTTCAATATGGAAGGCTCAATCAAAAAGTTTTCTTGGGGATAAAAAGATTAGAGTCGAGCCACCTAGTTGCATGTCATGGTTAGGCACTACCACAATACAAGATGAACACATAGGTGATATTGATGTGATGGAAGAGATAGTAGAAAACCCAAGCTCACTGAGTACCCCACAAGTCCTGCCATCATTTGAGGCACACATACCACCCGTAACTTACCCGGAAGAAGTAGAAGAGACTATAGGAACCCCAATAGAGGTAGAACCTTTGAACCAAACACAACTAGAGGATATAGGTTTGAATACTTATAATGATAACCTTACTCTTAGCTCTAGGGAAGTTCCTAGTTTTGATGAACCGGAGCCTCAACCAAAACCGTTACCTAATCTTCCATCCTTGGATGAAAATTTAGGAATTGAAATAGGTCCCGATCCACCCATCAAAC
Organism: Artemisia argyi; assembly: GCA_030686995.1. Taxonomy (NCBI): domain Eukaryota; kingdom Viridiplantae; phylum Streptophyta; class Magnoliopsida; order Asterales; family Asteraceae; genus Artemisia; species Artemisia argyi. Next base: position 5,215 of record JARVZY010002548.1, read on the forward strand.
CATGTAGTCCGGGTAGTCTTAGGATAAAGGTAGTGGACTCTAAGCCTTGTAGAGAGGAAACCAATATAGGATTGGAAAATGACCTTACATGCTTACATCACCCATTTATGAGTGATCATAAAAAACATTATGGGTTTAAACCGGGTTTATTAGGTCAAGATGGATCCCCAACTAGTAATCTCTTGAAGTTGATTGAAAATGATCCCTTTCTAGGAGAAAATCTTAATCCACCCATTAACCCGATTGAATTAGGTAAGGTTATGATGATAGGAGCATACCCCTTTGAGCATATAATTCATCCACCACTCTTTCCTCACGAGGCATATTTCCACCCTAAGGGTGTAACACCCCCAATTCATGGATGCAGCGGAATTCGAACTGGGTGTTACTTGACGGCACAATAGTCACAATAATAGAAAACGAACTCCAAATGAGTCATTTTAAAAGATTTATCATTCAAATTATATAAATATCAGAGATTACAAAATGAGGTCCCAGATGGTTCCATGTTTACAATTTAAATGAGTTTTGAATGATAATAAAATTTATAGCCCTCTTGAGTATCCGTGCCCTTCCGTACCATCCTTGATCGTCATGAACCTGAAATACATGCTTGAGAGGTCAACACAAAGGTTGAGTGGAATTCGTAGAGTTTAGTTAAATCGTTTGAACACAATAATCGTAGTGTGAGCTATAGACTCACACTCATAGTTAGAAAACAAAATCGTTATTTATTTCACTAAGCTCATGCAACCAAAACATTAACATCGAACCAACAAAATTGGCATTATAGAAGCCCTATCAAGGTACTTTTGCCATTATACCGCTAAATCTCAAATATAGTGCATTTGTGTGAACTCGTCGTTGTTCAACACAAATGGGATCCGTCAATCCCAATAGATCTATTCACAATATTCGCGCTCACTATAGGTAGTGACTAATGGTTCATGATATAGGGACTTCGAACATGGCAATCGTTACTTAGTGATAATAAAACATAGTCGGGAAGCATACATTAGAAAGCATTGTGTTCGAGTAGAAAAATAAAAGCATGTATTCCCCCCATGGGTTTGTAAAATAGTTAAACAATAGAAAGTGGGGCTACGAACTCACCTTAAGTAGGATAGCAAGTAATGAAGGTGATGGTTGGATCGTGTAGGTTTCTACGAGCAACCTATAATAGAATGTTGCGACTTAGGATCGGAGTAAAGAATATAACGGAGTGCCTATATATATATCTTGCATTTAGTCCATGATGTGGTATGATGTATATTGTATGTCCTTGAAAGAAAAGATTCATGAACATGTATGTTTTGTATATCGTTTACTACCGTTCGGGCTGACATATTTCAGAAGTCATGTTAGTAAGCGTTCGAGGAGCCAGGACACTTTAACTCGTAAATCCACAACTCAACTCGACGGCTTACATAATGAACTCCTCACATGAGGCTCCCTACTATTGTAGTAGTTGATAAAATATATAGATATAAGTTTTGATCCGAAAAGTTACATGTCCGATATTTTGAATAAACTTAGGAAAGTTTATTAGTACATGAAGATTGTTATTAGGGGTAGTTTCATAAGTTTTGAATGACCATTTTCTCTTGGTAATATCTCATGGTTTCCTTTTAGGTGAAGTAGATCCAAATTGCTTGTTCATGTTATCGCCTAATTCATTGTTTCATGTTTACGCCTTTGTAAGTTTACTTGGTCATTTCGTCATGGCCTAGCCATGACCTTTGGTCCTTGTTCCAAGGTCATGAGACACAACCTTGGCTCTAGCCATGGTGGTGGTCTTGATTATTGGTCATAAGACCTCTTGTTCCTTTTAAAGTATAACCATAATATGGTGACTTGTATATACGTAAATAGCTGTTAAGAAACTGAGAAATATCTCACTCAGAAAGCGTTTTCAAGGCTCGAGCCTCTTTGTTCCTGAACGAAAACGTGATTCCGGACAACTTTCGTGTTTTAACTTTTTCATGAATCGGAACAGAAAGGCCTCTTTTTGCGTGTTTAAAGTTTCTGTAACAGAAACATTTTAGGCAGTTTTGCCGGAAATCTTTGGTAACTTCAAATCGCCATAACTTTTGACTCGTATACTCATTTTAGGTGGTTCAAATTGCTATGGTTTCCTTGTTAAGTCCTCTACTGCAATATGTAATAATCCAATATCATATTTTTACCATTTTGATCAGGTCTTTCCAAGAAAATCACTAGTTTACTTGTTTTAGTAACTTATCTTAACAATCCATTATAACAACATCTTTTACTCATTTTTATACATCATGGACATCAATACAAGACATAATATAGCAAGAATAACATGTAAATAACATGAATATGATTATTTAACAAGAAGCAAGTTAGGGTTTGGCTTACAACTTGTGGCTTTCAACAAAGAAAGGAAAGTAACTAGTAAGGAAATGGACTTTGATAGACTTGCTTCAACCCTTTTTCACTTTCATGCAATCTTTCTACCCTTGTAATCTTGAAAGATGGATGATGAAGGTTGAGGTGAATTGAGTGGATTTAAACTCAAGAGAAATCACCAAGTATATGAGGTTATGGAAGAGTTTTGATTAATGATAATCTAGCTAGGGTTTCTATCTTGAAGAATCACTTGAACCTTGCAAGAACTTGGAAGAAATAAAGCTAAGTATGGAATGAAATGGGGTGTGGTGATGGACGGCATAACAAGGGGGGGAAGGGGGTATTTATAGTTCCATTGAGGAGGTTAGGAAGCTTACTAGGAAAGTGTTACAACTTGGTGACCAAGTTGTAATTAAGTGTTGATTTAGGGGTAAATTCATGAGATGAAGCCACATGGGTGTGACTCCCCCCTCCTAGGGCAGTTCATGAGCTTGGAGAGCAAGGGTTAGACTTTTCTTGGTATTATCCAAGATACTTGGTTAGTTTTGACTCCGGGAAATGCCAATCGTAAATGATTAAGCCTCAAAACGTAAAACCGGGTGTCGTAAAATTATGGAACTTGAAAGTATTGTTAAACATGTCCATATAGTCCATAATAAAATATAAAATGAGTGGTAGGATCTATCGGGTGCTAAAACCCTGCTAAAAACTGGAAACACGGGTCTAAAACGCGTAATTCGCGTAAAACGCTGAACTGGAAAACGTAAAATTCCAAAACTTTTGGAATTGTCATAAAATGATAGAAAATCATATTTCTATTGTTTATAATGTTTTATGGACATATCGGGATGCCGGAATGACGTTTAAACCTAAAAGTAAATCTCGGACACGGCTTTGTGATTTTTGCAGAAATGATCCGACGAGCGTCAAACTCTCGGATTATCGTTAAAATAGTTTAACTTACGAGAATATGAAATAAAAATTTCTGAGATGAATAGTGAAAAGTGAATAGTAAAAAGTGAATAGTAAATTATGAATAGTGAAATTTTCGGGAATAAAAGTTAACCTGAAATTGCGAATTGTTACAGTCTCTACCCCTTATGGGGAACTTCGTCCCGAAGTTCTGTGTGTGTTATACATTGGAGTGGTGTCGATGAAGAGGTGTAGTTACTTATGAGGATTAGAGTGATGTAGTTTGATTTGTCGTTTCAGTGTATGGCGTAGGATGAGGTTACTTATGAGAAGTTTGTTTCTAAGAAAACATACAGGTGACTGCTCCCAGCATAACATGATCCCTCCTGAATTAGACATAGGTGATCAGGCTATGTATAATTTAGGACTGATAATGTGATGTTCGGTTTAGTCACGTATGGTATTCAATCTGTAAAGCTGATGAGGTTGCTTGTGGTGTAACTAAGGATGATTTGAGCTTTAAAAGTGCATCAAGATCAGAAAGTGAGCTTGTGGAATTTAAGGGTTGCGAAGATGATGATGGTGAGAAGGTTAAGAAGGTTTGTGTTCTTCATTTTGGTATGTTGAGATTTAGTGGTTTGTGATGAAAGTTGGAAATGAAGGCATGATATCGATTTATAGGGTGGTATCAACGAAGTGATTTTTCTAGGATGGTGGTAGAATATCTTGGAGTAAAATGATGTGAAACAATAAAGTGATAACAAATTAGCTTGAAGTAAAATTTGTTGAATGGTTTATAAGATAACTGAGTAAGTCTCATAGAATTGTAATAGTCTGCTAAACAATCAAATTGGTTAGGAGATAGAAAGTACAATAGATGAGAATTATCACAAAGAGTCGTTTATTGAACAATAAATATTCTTAAGTCATAAAACTCCCATTACTAGGGATGACATACACGTAGTACAACAGAGTGCATAAATAAATATGACTGCTAAGTTCTAAACTTCATTGTTCTGCAGTGTTGTTGAGATTCTGATAAGCTCCTTCTCCTCTTATCATATATGCTCACCCTTGGTTGTCTTCAACTTGTTGACCTTGGTTTTTGGGGACATCGGTTCTTGTAATGTCCACTTTCTCCACACCCGAAGCATATAACTATCGGCTGAGTGTTAGCCCCTGTAGCTACACCCTTGCCTCTACAATCTTTGGCAAGATGTCCGGGCTTTTGACACTTGTTGCACTTGGCCGGGCAGGGACCTGCATGATGGTAGTTGCACTTGGTACACTGTGGTAGAGTACCAACGTATTTACCTCCGGCTGGTGCTGCAACATAAGTCGTCGCGGCTCCTTGTCTTTTGTTTTGCTGATTGTGATGGTTGTTGTTTTGAGTTTGGTTGTTGTTGTTACTTCCATGGTTACCATCCCATGGTCGCTTGTTGTTGTTGTTCCTATTGTTATTGTTGTTACGGTAGTTGGAATTGTTGGGGTTATTGGTATTGCTGGCGTTGTTGGTGTTGTTGTTGGTGTTGAGGTTGTTTTGCTTTCGGGTTTCTGTCATTCGTACCACTTGGTCCATGAGGCTGCGAGATATCCGCGTAGCCTCATCAAGTGTTTTGGGACCAAATGTAAACATGTTCCCTTGTATGCTTGATGGGAGTCCCCAGATATACCGTTTCAACAGTTTTTCTTTTGTTGAAACCATTGTTGGACATAGTATCCTCAATTCTTGGAATCGACGGTTGTAAGTCAGGATGTCGGTTCCTTTAACAACATGGTTCATGAATTCTACTTCTAATTTCCGCATTTCTCTGTGAGGGCAATATTCTTTCTTCATATTATCCCCAGAAAGCTTATAATCATTTTTGACACCCATTGGTTGATATACTAAATTCCTCCATGATAATGCCTCATCCAATAGTGGACCGGTGGCATATTGAACTTTATCATTCTCGGTGCATTTGTTGACCAAATATACCGACTCCGCCTTTTCAAACCAGCGGGTCAGACCTACAGTTCCTTCAGTACCATTGAATTTGATGGGTTCACATTTCAAATAGGAAATGAACGAGCAACCCTTTGGTACTGTAGCAACATTGATCACCGGAGGGGTAGTTGAGTTTGGTCCTCCAAGGTTAAGACTGGCAGTTCTGGCCGCTTCTGCAGCTATAGCAGCTTCCGCAGTAGTGGCGGCTTCTGCGGCTGCTGCAGCATCAGCAGCTGCTGCAGCATCAGCAGCACCAGCAGCTGTGGTGGCTTCGGCAGCTGCTGCAGCTATGGCTGCTCGTTCCGTGATAAGTGCTGCATTGATACTGTCCTTTACCAGTTTGCGGATGGCAGCTTGCGTCATCGTTGGTGGTGTCTTTTTCTTTGGCGCCATGATTCTATTGTTCAAAAGATACATTTGTAATTAGAGAGTTATGAGATGAGCACGATTTTTGATAAGAATGATAGGATAATAATGTTTGAAACTTAAAAGCATAACACATGATAGTATATAAAACAAGAGTTTTATTCGTACAACGTTGGTTGATTTACAAAATCGAAACCTATTACAAGCTTCTTCAAAATTTACTAACTGATACTTTCAGTTTAGTAATTACAACGTTTTTACTATCACTAGTTATTACATAGATTTCGTAACATTTACTAACTGAGTCTAATCAGTTTAGTAGTACAAAAGTTAACTAGTATCATCACACTAGTCTATTGTGGATTAGAAGGTCCGAGCAGCTCTGATTGATCGGCAACTTCTTGGTTTAGTGTGTCATAGAGGTACGAGTCGATGAAGTTTGAGAAGCTGTAGTTTTCATGTTGACTTTCTTGTTGGATCAATGGTGGTCGAGGTACGATCCATAATGAGTGATCCAAATCATCACATGTAGGGATATCAAAGGGAAGTGATAGTGGTGGTGGTAATGGCTCTAGTACATATTCATACTCATTATCCTCCTCGGAGTCTGCCTCAACATAATTTTGTTCAAAATAATTAGAAATATTCATCGCAAAATTAGTTGGCATCGGTTCATCCTCTTCTTCGTCGGTTGAATCTTCGAAAGGTTCTTCTTCGTCATCAGAAGCGAAGGCATTTACGAAGTCAAATCCGAACTCGGGTGAGGGTGGTAAAACTTGGAAGTTATTAGGTAGAGTGGGCACAAAATCGGGAGAAGTGGGTACGCACATGATTTCTATAAGAAGAATTACAATGTTAAAATAATTCTATCGTTTATGGGGAGTGCTCAAAATATGGCAAGCATATATATAGCAATATACTATATGTTTATGTAGCCTAACTTGCATAATAAGTCCATAATCGTCTGGAGGATGGAAGGCACGAAGAGCGGAAGGCTATAAAATGTTTTTGCTTGTAATTGTAGTTATAGTTTAGGTCTCAATTAGACCCGTTTCTCTATAACCATGGCTCTGATACCAATCTGTAACACCCCCAATTCATGGATGCAGCGGAATTCGAACTGGGTGTTACTTGACGGCACAATAGTCACAATAATAGAAAACGAACTCCAAATGAGTCATTTTAAAAGATTTATCATTCAAATTATATAAATATCAGAGATTACAAAATGAGGTCCCAGATGGTTCCATGTTTACAATTTAAATGAGTTTTGAATGATAATAAAATTTATAGCCCTCTTGAGTATCCGTGCCCTTCCGTACCATCCTTGATCGTCATGAACCTGAAATACATGCTTGAGAGGTCAACACAAAGGTTGAGTGGAATTCGTAGAGTTTAGTTAAATCGTTTGAACACAATAATCGTAGTGTGAGCTATAGACTCACACTCATAGTTAGAAAACAAAATCGTTATTTATTTCACTAAGCTCATGCAACCAAAACATTAACATCGAACCAACAAAATTGGCATTATAGAAGCCCTATCAAGGTACTTTTGCCATTATACCACTAAATCTCAAATATAGTGCATTTGTGTGAACTCGTCGTTGTTCAACACAAATGGGATCCGTCAATCCCAATAGATCTATTCACAATATTCGCGCTCACTATAGGTAGTGACTAATGGTTCATGATATAGGGACTTCGAACATGGCAATCGTCACTTAGTGATAATAAAACATAGTCGGGAAGCATACATTAGAAAGCATTGTGTTCGAGTAGAAAAATAAAAGCATGTATTCCCCCCATGGGTTTGTAAAATAGTTAAACAATAGAAAGTGGGGCTACGAACTCACCTTAAGTAGGATAGCAAGTAATGAAGGTGATGGTTGGATCGTGTAGGTTTCTACGAGCAACCTATAATAGAATGTTGCGACTTAGGATCGGAGTAAAGAATATAACGGAGTGCCTATATATATATCTTGCATTTAGTCCATGATGTGGTATGATGTATATTGTATGTCCTTGAAAGAAAAGATTCATGAACATGTATGTTTTGTATATCGTTTACTACCGTTCGGGCTGACATATTTCAGAAGTCATGTTAGTAAGCGTTCGAGGAGCCAGGACACTTTAACTCGTAAATCCACAACTCAACTCGACGGCTTACATAATGAACTCCTCACATGAGGCTCCCTACTATTGTAGTAGTTGATAAAATATATAGATATAAGTTTTGATCCGAAAAGTTACATGTCCGATATTTTGAATAAACTTAGGAAAGTTTATTAGTACATGAAGATTGTTATTAGGGGTAGTTTCATAAGTTTTGAATGACCATTTTCTCTTGGTAATATCTCATGGTTTCCTTTTAGGTGAAGTAGATCCAAATTGCTTGTTCATGTTATCGCCTAATTCATTGTTTCATGTTTACGCCTTTGTAAGTTTACTTGGTCATTTCGTCATGGCCTAGCCATGACCTTTGGTCCTTGTTCCAAGGTCATGAGACACAACCTTGGCTCTAGCCATGGTGGTGGTCTTGATTATTGGTCATAAGACCTCTTGTTCCTTTTAAAGTATAACCATAATATGGTGACTTGTATATACGTAAATAGCTGTTAAGAAACTGAGAAATATCTCACTCAGAAAGCGTTTTCAAGGCTCGAGCCTCTTTGTTCCTGAACGAAAACGTGATTCCGGACAACTTTCGTGTTTTAACTTTTTCATGAATCGGAACAGAAAGGCCTCTTTTTGCGTGTTTAAAGTTTCTGTAACAGAAACATTTTAGGCAGTTTTGCCGGAAATCTTTGGTAACTTCAAATCGCCATAACTTTTGACTCGTATACTCATTTTAGGTGGTTCAAATTGCTATGGTTTCCTTGTTAAGTCCTCTACTGCAATATGTAATAATCCAATATCATATTTTTACCATTTTGATCAGGTCTTTCCAAGAAAATCACTAGTTTACTTGTTTTAGTAACTTATCTTAACAATCCATTATAACAACATCTTTTACTCATTTTTATACATCATGGACATCAATACAAGACATAATATAGCAAGAATAACATGTAAATAACATGAATATGATTATTTAACAAGAAGCAAGTTAGGGTTTGGCTTACAACTTGTGGCTTTCAACAAAGAAAGGAAAGTAACTAGTAAGGAAATGGACTTTGATAGACTTGCTTCAACCCTTTTTCACTTTCATGCAATCTTTCTACCCTTGTAATCTTGAAAGATGGATGATGAAGGTTGAGGTGAATTGAGTGGATTTAAACTCAAGAGAAATCACCAAGTATATGAGGTTATGGAAGAGTTTTGATTAATGATAATCTAGCTAGGGTTTCTATCTTGAAGAATCACTTGAACCTTGCAAGAACTTGGAAGAAATAAAGCTAAGTGTGGAATGAAATGGGGTGTGGTGATGGACGGCATAACAAGGGGGGGAAGGGGGTATTTATAGTTCCATTGAGGAGGTTAGGAAGCTTACTAGGAAAGTGTTACAACTTGGTGACCAAGTTGTAATTAAGTGTTGATTTAGGGGTAAATTCATGAGATGAAGCCACATGGGTGTGACTCCCCCCTCCTAGGGCGGTTCATGAGCTTGGAGAGCAAGGGTTAGACTTTTCTTGGTATTATCCAAGATACTTGGTTAGTTTTGACTCCGGGAAATGCCAATCGTAAATGATTAAGCCTCAAAACGTAAAACCGGGTGTCGTAAAATTATGGAACTTGAAAGTATTGTTAAACATGTCCATATAGTCCATAATAAAATATAAAATGAGTGGTAGGATCTATCGGGTGCTAAAACCCTGCTAAAAACTGGAAACACGGGTCTAAAACGCGTAATTCGCGTAAAACGCTGAACTGGAAAACGTAAAATTCCAAAACTTTTGGAATTGTCATAAAATGATAGAAAATCATATTTCTATTGTTTATAATGTTTTATGGACATATCGGGATGCCGGAATGACGTTTAAACCTAAAAGTAAATCTCGGACACGGCTTTGTGATTTTTGCAGAAATGATCCGACGAGCGTCAAACTCTCGGATTATCGTTAAAATAGTTTAACTTACGAGAATATGAAATAAAAATTTCTGAGATGAATAGTGAAAAGTGAATAGTAAAAAGTGAATAGTAAATTATGAATAGTGAAATTTTCGGGAATAAAAGTTAACCTGAAATTGCGAATTGTTACAAAGGATGTGTATCGCTACTTCCACCCGCACTTAATCCTAAGTGTAGGGAAAACCTCCCCTATTTCCGTTAAATGAGGCGAAAAATGAACCACTTTTAGGGGGTCATTTAAGCCCGGAATTGAATTTATTTGATCAAATATTGCCCTAAATCGGTTCATTTGTGATTTTAGGTACTTTGGGAGAGAAATCTGGAAAAGGAAGCAATTCGGACGTTTTTGGAGCATAAAAGTGAAGAAAACGCCAAAGACTTAATTTTCCAAGCTGGGAACAGTAGGTGACGGCGTCAAAAGTAACAATTTGATGGCGTCAAGAGTAATTTTCACGACGGCCCAGTACAGAAATGAAGGCGTCACAAGGAAGAGCGTCAAGAGTAAAATACGTGACGGCCTGGAAAAAGTTAATACATGACGGCGTCAGATGTAGATCAAGGCAGTCCGAGAATTCTTTCGGCGGCGAGATGACGACGTCACCTATTTGGTCTTGACGCCATCAGCCTCAGTTTTCTATATATAGTTTTCTAATTTTCATTCATTAAAGAAGGAACAAGTTTGGAGAAACCCTAAGGCCGAACCATATATGATTTTTACAGGTTTTTCAAGGGTTTTCAGCCCTTGAACCCTTACATGTGTAATTGAGATAAGTGTTCTTCTAATTCAATCAATATGTCTATGTGTTGGTTGTCTATATCTTGTGCTTGTCTTAATTCCACCATGCTAGGCTAGATTTATCTTGTGTTTGCTTAGATCTAATGAAACCTAGATGTTGATTATGTGTTGATTACTTGCTTATGGTTGTATTGGATGAATGATTTCAATGTTAAGCTTAAGAAAATTGGCAGATCTCCAAATGGTAACATGCTTGAACGTCTTAGGAAACATGAACCGATGTGTACTAGGTTTTATTGGTTGTATTTAATGCATGAGTAAATTCTAATGACCCCATGTTAGGAGCTTCTTAGCCGGCTCGACATAGGAGTGAAGTAGGCACTCATAGGATTGGGGAGTTAAGTGCGCCACCCCATGAATGGTATTAAGGAATACAATCCGTCATCCACGCAACTATAATAAGTAATTAACATGTAAAAGATATCTAGGGACTAGTGAAATCTAAGTAAATACAATTTCTCCACTTATTGCTCACAACCTTGGTTTAATATAGTTTATTTTCATTTCTAGTATTTTATTTTGATTGCATCTTCAGTACTGGGTTAGTTGACTAGCAACTAATTCCGCCCATATCCTTAAAAACCCGTGATTTTTACTTGCTTTCAAAAAAAATATATAAAAATACAAAAATAATCATCTCTCATCTTTAGAACTAGTATTTAGGTTTTCTAATCCTAGCGACACTATTCCTAGCTGAACGATCAATCCCCCGGTACTTGTCACTATACTATACTACAACGATCAGGTACACTGCCTGGTGGGGGTTGTAAGCTTCTCGAGATCCCTCGAGAGGTAAAGCCTGGTGCAATCCCTACGCATCAACACACACCGTAGGCAACCGGTTAACTGTGATTATACCACATAGCATGACAGCAAGACAAGTTATTATACACGTAAACACACAATCACACAATTAAAAACAACCAATGGGATGGAACGTGTCCCCCGATCCATTTAGTTAGGACGGAACGTGTCCACCGATCCAATTAGTTAGGACGGAACGTGTCCACCGATTCAATTCTTTCATCAATTGAGTCGCAATGCACGAGCAATAGGATAAACATCCTCCCAATTGAATTCCCACACAAATTTCACCACTTGGGTACAGTTCTACCCTTCTCATCTCAGGTACAGTTCTACCCTCGATTCTCACACAGTTTTCATCACACAATAATCACTTAGCATGCCAACACATATAATAACACTCGCAAGTCCATGCATTTAAAACACATAATCATAGTAACTTTAACACAAGCATCATTTCCATCCCAAGTTAAAAAAAAACAATATAAAAGTAGGACTATGAACTCACCTCAACTTTGCAGCTTCCAACAAACACAAATCACAATATATACAACACAAACAAGTTTACATTACACACGGTCAAGCTATAAGCTATAACCCATGTAATACTCATATGATGGATGTCTAAGACTCATATGACCCACCATGGATCTCCTAGACACTATACTAACCACTACCATAACTTAATATTCAATAAATCCCTTGCACTCTTAAAATAAGAAAATGTAGAATTTTTGGGTACATTCGTCCACATAAAATCACGACAAATAAAGCTCAACAACTCACACCAAAAATTCACCATGGTCTCTCATAAGCATAGAAGCTAATCCCAGAAGGCCATGGACCAATAACACATAGAAATACTCAAAAGAAAATCAAACTTTTCAACTACTCAAATTCGGATCTGAACGCACACCAAAAAGTTTTGATTTACATAAAATACTTCCACAAGTTTTTATCGCGAATCCTTTTCGTGGTAGTCTAATATAACCTAATACTTAACTATTATAGAAGGCGTAGTCAAAATACCACTTTTACAACCACAAAACACCCTCAAACTTTTACCCAAAATCTGTCCCGATTTGACAGCTTTGACACCTTAACAAATAAAAATCAAAAGACCGACTTACCGACCTTAAAATCGATCGTGGCTGGACTTTTTGGAAAGCTCTTTCATTATACTTCAATTTAGACCTTAAATTCGTGACTTAACTCTTCACCATCTTTTATTTACACTCACATCTTTACAGCCATAGTTTTCTGTCCAAACTCTAACACATAATCTAACGCGTTTAACACTCAATTCCCTTAACCATTAACCATATTATTGACATCTAATCATCATAACATGTTTTACTTCATTAATTTACAGAAGTATATAAACCCTATCTCCATCATAATTTAAATTACACGAATTATAACAATAAAACATTAATTAAATGAAAACTAGTATCAAAAGTATACCTTACACTTGATTTTTGGCTTCAAGAGCAAAACCCTAATTTTTCTTTTTCTCTCCTCTTGGGGATCGACCAAATATGCAGGAAAAATAGGTTTGGGAGTCTTGATATTGTATTTATATTAATTGGTGGATAATTACCTAACTTAGAGTTGTAATTGGGTTACAATTGGGTCTCTTTTTCCCCCCATTCGCCCCTTGGCCGATCGTACACCCCCCCTCCATATTATTTTTTTATTAAATTAAATTATTACACTAAAAACCTCATACTTTTCATATTTTATGCATTCCCATAACAAAACCTAACGTCTTTCGCGTTAAACCTTAATTTTACGACAAACCGGAAAACATATTCATTTTCAAAATAAAGTTTCCAAAAATAGATTTTCACATACTCCATAAACAATTCTCACAAAAACAACATTCCTGTAACTTACTAACGCTCAATTACTTGAACGAAGACTCGTTACGCAAAACCTCAAAATGCCAAATATACACAAGCCATTTCTACACCACATGGGTGATCAAAATGAACTTTTTCAAAATCAACATCATCAAAAATCACAATAACAACCACAACGCGAAGGGATTTAGTGCTAACCCAAATACTAATCACACTATAACACACAATAACACTCATATACCCATATAACTACTCAAACCACACCAAACAAAGTTAGATTAACTCAAGGCTAAAAGTCTAACTAACCTGCTAAAATCACGGTTGTTACATCATCCCCCACTTAGGGAAAGCTCGTCCCGAGATTTTAACAGCTCGTAACATCAGACTTCTCAGCAAACAACTTAGGATACTTAGCTCTCATTTGATCCTCACGCTCCCTAGTTAACTCAGGACCACGTTTGGAATTCCATCGTACCTTTACCAATGCAATCTTACTACACTTCATACTCTTAACTTCTCGGTCCATAATCTCAATAGGTTCCTCTACAAAGTGAAGCGTTCTATCAACCTTAATCTCATCTAGTGGCACATGCAAACTAGCATCCGCCAAACACTTCTTCAAATAAGACACGTGAAACGTGTCATGCTAATCTCAAACGATATACCACAAGTCTAATCCTTTCCAAAATCTCAAATGGCCCAACATATCTAGGTGCTAACTTGCCTTTCTTACCGAAATGCACAACACCCTTTCATGGTGACACCTTCAACATCACAAAATCCCCAACACTAAACTCCAAAGGTTTACGGCGATTATCCGCATAACTCTTTTGACGATCTCTCGCAGCCTTAAGTCTTTCTTTAATCCAAAAGACCATATTTGTAGTCTCTTGTACTAATTCAGGTCCAATTAACTGACTCATCCCAACCTCTGCCCATAACACCGGTGATCTACACTTCCTTTCGTACAACATCTCAAACGGTGCACATCTAATACTAGTGTGATAACTGTTGTTATAGGAAAACTCAGCTAAAGGCAAATGAGTATCCCAGCTTCCTCCAAAATCAATAGCACAAGCACGAAGCAAATCCTCTAATGTCTGAATCGTACACTCACTTTGTCCATCAGTTTGCGGATGATAAGCAGTACTCATATCCAACCGTGTATCTAAAGCCTTTTGCAACGATTGCCAGAACCGCGAGGTAAACCTACTATCGCGATCCGAAATGATAGACACAGGTACCCCATGTCTTGCTACAATCTCATTAATATAAATCCTTGCCAATTTCTCCATCTTATAATCCTCACGAATGGCCAGAAAATGTGCAGACTTCGTCAATCTGTCCACAATGACCCATATCGTCTCGTGTCCATTACTTGTGCGAGGCAATTTAGTAATGAAATCCATAGTTATATTATCCCACTTCCATTCAGGTATCGGCGGCTGCTGCAACATCCCAGAAGGTTTCTGATGTTCAGCCTTAACCTTCAAGCAAGTCAAACATTTGCTAACATACTCAGCTATTTCCATTTTCATTCCTGGCCACCAATAGGCATCTCTAAGATTGTAATACATCTTGTCAGATCCTGGATGAATCGAGTATCTCGTCTTATGAGCCTCGTCCATGATCAACTTCCTCACATCCCCGACTAGTGGAACCCATATTCGGTCTAAGAAATATAGTCCACCATCCTCTTTCCTCTCCATTTGTTGATCCAATCCACGCAACATTTCAGCCACAAGGTTCTCATCCTTGAGAGCCTCCTCTTGTGCTGCCAATATCTTACTCTTAATCCCTGACTGCAATGTTATGCTCATAGCTCGCACACGTCTTGGCTTAATTCTTTCTTTTCTACTCAATGCATCGGCTACCACATTCGCTTTTCCAGGATGATAATGAATGTCGCAGTCATAATCACTTAACAACTCCATCCATCTTCTTTGACGCATATTCAACTCCTTCTGATTAAAAATACGCTGAAGATTCTTATGATCGGTATAAACCACACTCTTCGTACCATACAAATAATGTCTCCAATTCTTGAGAGCAAACACCACCGCACCCAGCTCTAGGTCGTGAGTGGTATAATTCTTCTCATGAACCTTGAGTTGTTGGGATGCATAAGCTATCACTTTTCCTCTTTGCATTAGTACACACCCAAAACCTTGATTGGATGCATCGCAATACACCACAAAATCATCTGGTCCATCAGGTAACACTAGCACAGGTGCATTACACAAACTATGCTTCAATATCTGAAAAGCCGTTTCTTGCTCATCTCCCCATACATACTTCTTATTCTTCTGAGTCAACGTAGTGAGAGGCCGCTTGGCAATCTTTGAAAATTTCTCTATGAATCTTTTGTAATACCCTGCCAATCCTAAGAAAGAGCATATTTCGGATGGCGTCATAGGAGCCTTCCAATTCTTAACCGCCTCAATCTTGCTAGGATCCACATGGATACCCTCACTATTTACTACATGTCCAAGAAAGTGTACTTCCTCAAGCCAAAACTCACATTTTGAAAACTTGGCGTACAGTTTCTCCTCTTCCAGCTATCTAAGTACCAACTTCAGATGCTCCTCATGTTCCTCCTTTGTCTTCGAGTAAATCAAAATATCGTCAATGAACACAATCACGAACTTATCGAAATAGGGTCTAGATACGTGATTCATCAAATCCATGAATACCGCAGGTGCATTAGTTAACCCGAATGGCATAACCGTGAACTCGAAGTGCCCATAATGAGTCCTAAAAGCTGTCTTCGGAATATCCTCTTCATATACCCTTAATTGATGATAGCCAGATCGCAGATCAATCTTTGAATAGAATCAAGAACCTTGCAACTAGTCAAACAAATCGTCAATTCTAGGAAGAGGATACCGATTCTTCATCGTTAACTTGTTCAACTCCCGATAATCAATACACATTCGAAACGAACCATCCTTCTTCTTGACAAACAATACCGGTGCTCCCCACGGAGAATGACTAGGTCGAATGAACCCCTTGTCTTGAAGCTCCTTCAACTGTGCAGCTAACTCTTGCATCTCCGGAGGTGCCAAACGATAGGGGGATTTTGCCACCGGCATCGCTCCTGGGATTAATTCTATACGAAACTCCACTTGTCGTACCGGCGGTAACCCGGATAAATCTTCCGGAAAAAACGCCCGGAAATTCACACACTATAGGAATATCCCCCACTTTGAGTTCCCTAGTCTTCGTGTTCATAAGGGATTTTGATTTCTTCTCCACCCTTTCTCTTTGCACTCGAAGTACACCGCCATTTTCTAGTGGAATTCGAACCACCTTCTCATGGCATACCACCTCGGCCTTATGCTTAGCCAACCAATTCATCCCTACCACTACATCAAAACTACCATGCCCTAAGGGTATTAAGTCGATCTTAAACGGAACACCCTCTAACACGATAGTACACTCACGAATGACCTTATCAACTTCTATTTCTCTACCCCTAGCTATTTCGATCACAATGCTAGGTCTAAGGTCACTAAACTCTACACCCAACATTCTAGCAAATTCAATAGTAGCGAAACAATAATCCGCACCCGTATCAAATAAGGTAGTAGCATAAAGACCATTGAGAGAGAACGTACCAGTAACGACGTTCGGGTCTTGATGTGCCTCATTTGCATTCATGGTAAACGCCTTCCCTTTTGATGCATTCCTATTATAACCTTGACCTCCTTCAATAGCCAGCTGATTTCTCATCTGCCCAAGTGCCCTATTCATCTTGGGACACACGTTGCGGAGATGATCTGTGCTACCACACTCATAGCATGCCCTCCGACCAAACCCTGAGCCAACCGAGTTGATTGGAGTCACTTGGGTAATCACAGCACGGCATTCCCTAGCAAAATGTCCAGGTTTGTTACACCTGAAACATACACGACACAACACATGCTCGGGATGCACACCAGTGCACTTAGCACATCTTGGGGCATTACCAGCATACCCTCTCCTATCATTGTTCCCTAGTCGTCCCCACATAACCCGTCGCCATTATAGGGTTCGCTGCCACAAATCCCTTTCCATTTCTTGCCTTTTTCTGTCAACCTTAGAACCAACCGTCTTACTAGTTTCAGCCTCCTCTCTCTTCTTCTCTCCCGACTTTGCTAGTGTTTCACTCCTAACCGCTTCATCCGTCAGTGCCCCAGCCTTTTAAATAGCACTTAGAAGCGTTGTCGGCTCAGTCACCCTAACCATCGAGCGAATCTATGGAACCAATCCACGGATATACCTCTCAGTATGCTTCGATTCAGGAGTTACTAGATGAGGAACCATCCTAGCTAACTCATGAAACCTATCAGTGTACCCCATATGATTAGCTCCAACCATAGTATGATTCCACAACTCTTCTTCCAATTTCTGCATCTCATTGTCTGGGCAAAACTCCTCCACCATTAAGGCTTTGAAGTCCTCCCAAGTCATACCCAATGCCACAACTCGTCCCCTAGCCTGAAGTTGCGTGTTCCACCAGGTGAACGCCTTGTTAACCAAAGAACTAACTGCATACTTAACTTTCTGGCCCTCACTACATCCACTTATATCCATCACAGACTCCATTTTCTCTATCCATCGAGTGAGTGCAATTGCACCACCCTTTCCATCAAATTCCTTAGGCTTACAGGCCATGAACTCCTTGTAAGTACACCCATTATTTCCGCCTCCTCCACTTCCAGCACCATCAGGATGAGCTCTACTGCCTAACTGCTCACTTAATTGAGTCACAAGTTTAGGCATTAAAGCTTCTAGCTGCTGATTGATCATTTGCTGAAAGATAGGGTTGCTCTCACCAATAACAGGTGTCGACTTTTGCTTCTTTGGCATCCGATAAGGTCCACTTATTGGTGACTTATGAGTAGGACGTCTCGATCTCTTTGGCGCCATTTCCAGAACACGCAGGACAATAGAACCATTAGACACCACTTCCGATATACCACCATCAAAACATAATTCCCATCACATGGGACACGCATCACAAATACCGGAAATTAAATCTTACTACACGTAAGCATGTCATTATTGCTCAACGTAAGATTGACCGTAAGCCCAAATGTGTCGTGATACATGCATAACTATGTTGGCCACCATAGTTATAGATGCATCCTTTCACGTGTGTGCTTGCTTTCAATGCTACGCCTCACAAAATAACACCTTAGCATAATAAACACACAAACTCATACATTAATAACACATAATACACCAATGACCACATAACATACACATAAGATATTCAAACTCAAGCCTTATTATTAATAACGGGGAAAAATTCCCATAATCCATTGGAATCACATTCCAACATACAATCAACGTCAAAATAACTCAACAAAACCATAAACATTAAAAACATAACATTAAAAACAAGTCGTACGCGGTTCGAGTCCTATCTAAGACCTAAAACGGTGTACGCGCAGTGGACTCCAAATCCGAATCCACTTCCTCCTCTTCGCTCACCCATCCATTCCTATTTTCATGATTCTGTGGTAAAGGATGTCTTGCAAAATCATCTTCACGATTTCTTAACTCTTCATCTATCCTATCCACAAAATCATACAAACCTCGGGGTCTAGCCCAAACTACCCCATCATCTTCCAGAAACTGAGGACACCTACACGGGTACTTGGTGGTGAAACCTTCCTTATCAGCTACCTTTGTCTCATATCTCTCCACCATTTCCCCATTCACATTCTCCAGTGTCAGCTTCTCTTCAATCACACATGGTACCATGCTAGCGGGGACCAATATCCTCCTGTTGGTTCTCTTCAACTCACCAACTCTCTTACGTCCCTTAGCGACTAATGTGGTCCATTGAAGCGTCTTTCGCGCAGGAGGTGCCATTCTATAAATGACACACACACGATGCTAAGTACAGGGTTCGACAGACGTCCAAAAACTCGATAAAATAGCTCACATATTAGGAAAAATAGACATGTAAAAGTATTATACTTACACATAGGTCCTAAATGCAACTATATAAGGGACTCCTAAGTTATAGTCTAGGTTAAACCACCTAATTCTCTATAACCAAGGCTCTGATACCAATCTGTCACACCTCGCCAAGGCGGAAAACGCGAGTGTGTAACTTCATGGATATCATCACAACACCTGGTGTCTAATAGAGAAAACACTACATGCACATAAATAGAGCAAGTACAACACGAAGTGCTGTAACAATACCCAAACACCAAAATAAATAACCAAATGTAATCCAAAAATATCTTCAATAAACTCCAAGGTACTAAATGAAAATCGTAATCATATCACAACCAAAATTCAAACAAAATCAAATCCAAACATAAACCAAATCCTTCCAATGCAAACTAGGTCTCGCCTAATCGCTGCTCTCTACCTTGGTCTTAGAATGCTCACCTGAAAATGATGCTTAAAACGTCAACATAATGTTGGTGAGATTCATAGGTTCAGACACACACCGTAGGCAATCGGTTAACTGTGATTATACCACATAGCATGACAGCAAGACAAGTTATTATACACGTAAACACACAATCACACAATTAAAAACAACCAATGGGACGGAACGTGTCCCCCGATCCATTTAGTTAGGACGGAACGTGTCCACCAATCCAATTAGTTAGGACGGAACGTGTCCACCGATCCAATTCTTTCATCAATTGAGTCGCAATGCGCTAGCAATAGGATAAACATCCTCCCAATTGAATTCCCACACAAATTTCACCACTTGGGTACAGTTCTACCCTTCTCATCTTAGTTCTACCCTCGATTCTCACACAGTTTTCATCACACAATAATCACTTAGCATGCCAACACATATAATAACACTCGCAAGTCCATGCATTTAAAACACATAATCACAGTAACTTTAACACAAGCATCATTTCCATCCCAAGTTTAAAAAAAACAATATAAAAGTGGGACTATGAACTCACCTCAACTTTGCAGCTTCCAACAAACACAAATCACAATCTATACAACACAAACAAGTTTACGTTACACACGGTCAAGCTATAAGCTATAACCCATGTAATAATCATATGATGGATGTCTAAGACTCATATGACCCACCATGGATCTCCTAGAGACCATACTAACCACTACCATAACTTAATATTCACTAAATCCCTTGCACTCTTAAAATCAGAAAACGCAGAATTTTTTGGTACATTCGCCCACATAAAATCACGACAAATAAAGCTCAACAACTCACACAAAAAATTCACCATGGTCTCTTATAAGCATAGAAGCTAATCCCAGAAGGCCATGGACCAATAACACACACAAATACTCAAAAGAAAATCAAACTTGTCAACTACTCAAATTCGGATCTGAACGCACACCAAAAAGTTTTAATTTACATAAAATACTTCCACAAGTTTTTATCGCAAATCCTTTTCGTGGTAGTCTAATATAACCTAATACTTAACTATTCCAGAAGGCCTAGTCAAAATACCACTTTTACAACCACAAAACACCCTCAAACTTTTACCCAAAATCTGTCCCGGTTTGACAGCTTTGACACCTTAACAAAGAAAAATCAAAAGACCGACTTCCCGACCTTAAAATCGATCGTGGCTGGACTTTTTGGAAAGCTCTTTCATTATAGTTCAATTTAGACCTTAAATTCGTGACTTAAATCTTCACCATCTATTATTTACACTCACATCTTTACAGCCATAGTTTTCTGTCCAAACCCTAACACATAATCTAACGCGTTTAACACTCAATTCCCTTAACCATTAACCATATTATTGACATCTAATCATCCTAACATGTTTTACTTCATTAATTTACAGAAGTATATAAACCCTAACTCCGTCATTATTTATATTACACGAATTACAATAATAAAACATTAATTGAATGAAAACTAGTATCAAAAGTATACCTTACGCTTGATTTTTGGCTTCAAGAGCAAAACCCTAAGTTTTCTTTTTCTCTCCTCTTGGGGATCGACCAAATATGCAGGAAAAATAGGTTTGGGAGTCTTGATTTTGTATTTATATTAATTGGTGGATAATTACCTAACTTAGAGTTGTAATTGGGTTACAATTGGGTCTCTTTTTCCCCCCTTCTCCCCTTGGCCGATCGTACACCCCCCCTCCATATTTTTTTATTAAATTAAATTATTACACTAGAACCTCATACTTTTCATATTTTATGCATTCCCATAACAAAACCTAACGTCTTTCGCGTTAAACCTTAATTTTACGACAAACTGGAAAATATTCATTTTCAAAATAAAGTTTCAAAAAATAGATTTTCACACACCCCATAAACATTTCTCACAAAAACATCATTCCCGTAACTTACTAACGCTCAATTACTTGAACGAAGACTCGTTACGCAAAACCTTAAAATACCAAATATACACAAGCCATTTCTACACCACATGGGTGATCAAAATGAACTTTTTCAAAATCAACATCATCAAAAATCACATTAACAACCACAACGCGAAGGGATTTAGTGCTAACCCAAATACTAATCACACTATAACACACAATAACACTCATATACCCATATAACTACTCAAACCACACCAAACAAAGTTAGATTAACTCAAGGCTAAAAGTCTAACTAACCTGCTAAAATTACGGTTGTTACACTTGTGATAAGCTGTTTTCTACCAAATAAGCACTTCTGTAACTTATTTTCAATTCAAAAATTTTCTCCAAGTTCATTTTAATATTTTAGATTTTCTGTGAATTTTTCAGATTTTTCAGAATTGTTTTACTATTTTTCTTAGTTTTAAATCAATTTTAATTAGTTTTTATAATTAAAAATCAAATAAAAATCAGAAAAAGCCATAAAAAATCCAAAAATATTTTAGATAATTCTTTTCTATTATTTTAGATTTTTCAAAGTTGATTTTGTATTTTTCTCATTTATTTTACATTTTCTTTTATATTTTATTTCTTTTTAAATTCCAAAATCAGAAATAAATTCATAGAAAATTAATAAAAAGTCAAAAAAATATTTTTCTTTTTCTCAAAATTATTTTAAGTAGTTTAAGATTTTTAGAAATTTATTTTACATTTTTAGGATCATTTTGTCAATAAAAGTTACGTTTTTATTCGTACGTTACGTTTTTAACTTGGGTTTGAATTCACGTTTTTAGTTTTCAATCATTTGTGCATACATAGCTTGTACCTTCTGCTTATTTCATCATTTCTTTTCATTATTTGAATTCCACATTCACTATTTTCACTTTTCCACTTTTCACGACACGATTTGGCGAATCGAATTTCACGATTCCATTCAACCTTCGTTGGGAAACGACTCGGTTAATCCGTATTTCTTGCGGATTTCCTCGATACTTAAAATATATACTATAATTGAGCAATCACACCCATTGTGTGACTAAATCATCACAAACGTCACATTTATTGTATATTCATGTGGCCACAGGACGAGAAATAGTCACACAAAATACACATTTACTTGAATATATCAACTCAAATGTCACATATATTATATATTTATGTGGCCAAAGGTTGAAAAATAGTTACTCTCAAAAAATATTCGCGTGACTATAAAGTTTTTACGGTCACTGATTGTTAGGTCACCATTTAGTAAACACAAGTATAAAGATGAGAGAAATGAGATGAGAATGAGAGTGGGATGATTATGAGAAATTTGAGAAAGTGAAATGCAAGAGTTTCCTTAATGTTTTCAAATAACCAACCAAGTTTACAAATGCCTAAGACTAGTATTTATAGGAAAGGAGCTAGGGCAACATTCCTACTCCTTCCCCTTACATGAAACGTATGGGCTTGAGGCCCATGGACCTCATTCTTAAGCCTAGTAAACTTAATACAATATGTAAATGATGGTAAATAATAACTAAGCAACCTAGCATTATTACAAATGACCGAGACTTCACAAAATAGTAAAACTATGGTTCCAACAATCTCCCCCTAAGGATCGGTCATCATGGTTGCTTGACGTCTTTGTTGTAATCTTTGACTTTCATAGCTTCAGACGTCTTCAGAAATGATTAGAATAATGATGGATATACTTTGCTCTTTGCCTTTGTTCTTTGATGATGTTGTAGTGATTTAAGTTATGAAGTAATCTGCCATTTGTCACTCCTGCGTCTGTGGTGGTTGTCCGCCATTCCAACATACTCATACATCTTTGGACTTAGGCTTTCACGTATAAGAAGTTCCTTATCATACATTGAGATCTTTAGTCTTTAAACTTTGTAGATTCTTCTTAATTGTTGTAGAATCGTTCTTTGAACTTTGTGTTGCTAAGATCTTTGGGGAAGCTTTCTTTGACTTCAAGATGTATGTATGAGCATGTTGGAATCTACCATCATGGAAGTGAGGTACCTGCGAGTAAACAGTTAGCAATAAAACAACCGGTACTTACGGATAAGGAATTAGAGTTCATCAACAGCATATTGTGAAGATTCCTTCTAATCCTTATCCAGGCCGTTCCCATATCAGATACTCCCGAGGGAGCTTACTAGACCTACTATGTAGCTCAATGACTGGGTGAGTCGCTGGGGATCACTCCACGACTGTAGACCGTAATGGAACCACCGCAAACACTAAGCGTAACCCTTGTGGGGTTACCGAAGTGACCTGCTGTCAGGGCTGTTTGATGTTGACCCTGGCAAGATTTCCGTTCAATCATTGAGAAATACCTAAGTAATCCTCTCATAAACATTCTCGGCAGATTGCTAAGATCTGCGAAGGACTCGATAGTTTACAAATGATGCCCATTGATGTAGAACACCAGTCGTAGAAATACTAAGTGTTCCTAAGAGATCTTTGATGTATCTCAAGGCTCTAGACTCTATAAGTGCACTCCTAGGTTTCCTATACGGAGACTGGGGATGTGTCTCCTGCTTCAATATCAACCGTCTCTAATAGATAGGTCGATAGATTATGCGGGTTCCCCGTGAGAATGAAACAAATCCTTTTAAGAGAACTTGAGTGGGTAAGAAGGTTTAGTGCATTGCGTCACTGGGTCCATGACGACTTAATCTTCAATACCGTTGTTGTCTATTGCAACAACCAGTAGCATACGTATTGAACCCGGTGTCTGCCCTAAGGTTGAACATATGGAGGGCTATTTCTTTTCACCCTTTACTTTACTTTTCTTTTTAATTCTTCAACTCCTTCTTTCCCTTTCATTCATTTCTCCTTCTTTTTTTTTTTTTTTTCGTATCATACCTAAGGACTTCTAATTCTACCTATGGGAGATGTCCTTGGGTAGATCCCTCCGGCTCTGGCGGATCATAGGACTGATATTCCTATCTTAATCACCTTATAACTCCGACAGTAGCATAGAAACCTTTGATTGAAAATCTCTCAAAGTGTTTGTGATAATCAAATATTTTGGTTAACACTTTGAGAGTTTTGTGTACACTTTTGAAGGGCTCCCCCTGCACATGTGCTCATAAGTGTTTAATAAATTTGCACATGCGGGAGGAGCAAGCACTTTTGAATTGATCCACTTTCCGTGAACAAGACCGATTCGAGACACGCTTACATCACTAGTTAGACTAGCTTGAAGTTATTACCCGGCCTGATCAAGTTCACAGAAAGCTTCTCGAGACGGTACATTTCTACTAAGACATATCCTTTTCGAGACACGATTACGTGGTTATTTAAAGAGATGCATTGTCAGCTTTTAGGTGACAACTAGCTCTAGTAACTAACTTGATGTTATTACCCGTCGAGGATAAGTCCTTTCGATGTTACTAACTTGTATTATCTCGTCAATTCCTGGGTCAATACTGAGTCTAGCTCGCACATGATACAACTTAAAGCTTTGACTTCGTGTATTTTAATCACTTTTTCATTTTCTCCCCCTCAAAAATAGCATATAAAATGGTGTTTTTGACAAACATTTAGATTAAAATATGCCTTTTGAGTCTTATGGGGAGATTCACCAAGAACTTTTGATTTAGAGCAAAGTATTTTGTTTTGACAAGTGCTCCCCCTCAACAAGTGATTAGGTCTTATTGAGGTGAAATACTTGTCCTTTTGAGCAGAATTATGAAAAATCATAAATGTTTGATTAATTCTACTCAAAAGTAAGAAGCCTTCGCTCCTTATATTTAGGATTGAGGCACTGATGCGTACCTCAGGGTCCTTTCTTTACAAGTTCGGGTTGTGCACTGTAATGCGTGCACAAGCCATTATGAAAAAATCATTCAATCAAATGAAATAATCAAATATACCAAGTTACTCTTCGTCCGGAAGTGGAGCATCAAAGTTAGTGAACTTGGGTTCAGGTCTTTCGAAGTTTTTTGACAGGAAATGATGGTCTGACGCCGATGTAACTTTCCAGTCGTCTGATCTGTTCCCGTCGAAATAACCTTTCCTCAATCTTTAAGACAAAATTTCGAACTTGTCTTCGCGTGCTGGATTTCCATCTAGGTTGTTCCCCCTTAGCTATCTTTCGTCGATCATCATTCAACCTTTTGACCAGCCCATCACGAACAGATTTGAGTGTAACATCACAGAATTTATGCACCTCATCGAATCGCATGAAACTTTGTAGCTGTTTGCTGTTGATGTAGGTGAAACCAAAAGGATCTTGGTTGAGAGAAAACTGTGACGTTTGATAAATCCCATCAAACGTGAATTGTGGCTTAGTCAAATTTATCTTCTGTTGATAACTTTCCACACCCAGTTGAAGATCTTCCACTCTTTCTTGAACTATAAGTCGTCGGATGTAGAGAAGTAGTGATGCCATAAAGTTGTACTGTACATCTCTGTCGAAGCCCCGCATTCTTCCTTTAACCTTTTCGAGATACATATCTTCGATGTCGTTCAGATACAGGTCAGGAAAGTCTGCTTCAGAGAACTTGTACTTCTTTTCATCTTGTCGTTTAACAACAATTTCATGCATGAATTTGTAGTTAAATCGTTGCGACTCGTGGATCTCCAAGATGGCGATGATCTTAGATTTATGCTTCACATTTTCCAAAGATTTCTCTTCCAATCTGCTGGTGTACCCAAGACGACGACGGTCTGGCCAGTGTTGAATACCATGTAGGGCATCTCTGTCGTAAGCTACGATGGAGTTGCTGAATACACGAGTTGTTTCTTCGATGGCAGGGATCTCGTATCTGGCGGCTGGTACGGAGATTGTGAGTGATGAAGCATATTTCTTCTTGTTTTTCACTTGGGTGAGTTTGATATTCTGAAGATCTTTGTTGAAGAAATAACTGTAGGGTAACTTGGGCTTATCTGGAAATCCTGTCAAAGGCAATGGTTTTGTCCAGTCGGTGAAGTAAGGTTTTTCATGGTTCTTTGAACTGAAATCGATATTCATCTCAGGATTTAGCCAGTCAAATTCGGCAGACATTGCACTGGCTATATTCTGCAAATGAAATTCGTATTCGACTTTGTTCCCAGATCTTTTCTTGAGAAAATCTTGTGCGTCCTTGTTGATTCTTCTCAGCTCCGTCTTTGTAAGTTTGTTAATCTGAAGATCCTTCATGATGACTTGGGTAAACTGTAGAGTATTGCCCGGAAGGGGTTCTTCATCTTCTAGAGGAGGTTGTGCTTGAACCATGTCTGTCAACCAGTCGTGAAGAGGAGTATCGTCATTGTCGAGCCATGTATGACGGCTTTTCTTCTTGGATTTCTTAGACTTAGATGGAGCATCTTTGTCTTTAACCTTGGACGGTGACGATGGTCCAGCATGAGAATCATGAGTTGGTGGAGCACGGTAGTCGGTGTCAAGTTGATCCTGGAAGTCATCAGCGTGTTCCATGAAAATTTCTTCATCTTCGGTTTGACCTTTACTGGTAGTTGAGGGTTGTTGTTGATTTCCAGGAGGAGTTGAGTCCTTTTGTGGTTGTAGAGAGGATGAGGGACCTGTTCCAGACTTAGGTTTCTTGCCTTTGGAGTTTGGGTCAGGATCGTCATCTTTTCTTGTCCGTTTACGGGTTCCAGTAGCCTCTTTGCATGACTCCTTAGATATGTAAGCCACCATAGCATCATGCAGTGCTTTTTCTTCTGCAGTCTGTGTGGTTTTGGAGGCAATGCTGTTAAAGAGTTTGGTAAGCATGTCATTGAAGGACAATTCCGGGACGGTTGGAGCCACAGTAGAAGGTTTTGCGGTGTGAAGAGTGAATGGTGTAGTAGACAACATTTTCCTTGTAACACTTCTGATTCTGTGATCCAATTTGTCATTGATTGGTTCAAGAAGATTTGCTACTGTAGGAGTGATCATATCAACTAGATTTTCAGAGAGAAAATCATGTGTTGCAGTTCTGATAAATCCTTCGTAATCAGAGTTCAAGAACTTGTCGATCAGCTGCTTTGACTCCTGGAAGTCCTTAACTAGTTTGGTAAGATTGGTAACCATGTTGGTGAGTTTGTTCACTTGCTCCTGAAGATCAACTGGTTGTTTTGGTTCATTGATCGAATGCTGTTTAGATGCGGTTTCAGAAGGTGTGGGGGATGAGTGCTCAGGTGATGATTCGGACGATGATTCGTTGTGAGAGTTTGAAGAAGAAGCGGGAGGAGTCGGATCCTTTGGTGGAGAGTCTTGAGGAGGTGGAGGTTGTGCTGAGGAAGTCTGCTGAGAAGATGACTTAAGAAATATATTGGTGTCGAACTGGTTCTTCTCTTCATTTTCTTTTCTGCGACGTTCTTCTGCTTCCTCTGCTTCTCGTGCAAGAAACTCTGGAGTAATGAGGTATTCGTGTTCCTGATCCGTAACAAATGGTTCTTGGCCGCCAACGTTCTCCTCTATGTTAGCAGTCTCTGTCATGATGACGGTGTCATCAAGTTGAGGAGCTGTTTCAGTCGTTGTGGTCACAATGATAGGAACCATGCTGCTTGTTGTTCCTTCATGTTCCGACTGATCGATAGGTGGTGGAGTGAAAGATTGAGACATTAGTCGGCTTTCAAGAGTTGCTTTCCTTTGTTCTTTCCTAAGTTGCTTTTCTTCAGCTCGAGTGTCGACAACTATACTCTTCAGTTTACGTTTATCGACCAATGGTTCAACGATTGGTTCATCTTCATCATCCTGAGGTTCATTGATAGTGACTCCTTTTCTTTTCCTTGTCTCTTCTTCATAGGTTTCTAAACTTTGTTGGATGGCAATCTCAGTTGCAGGGAAGCTTTCATCAGGTGCTCTGTATCTCAGTTCATAGTCTGGTTCTTCTTCTTCAGATTCCGTATAGAACTCGGATTCGGTGTCAGAAGGTGGAGGTGTAGGTTCATCACGAAGAATGTATTCAGGAGTAACCTTCTTCTTTGGCTTGGTAGCAGGTTTGGGTTTGGAGGTAGGTTTAGATGTGGTAGCAGTCTTGGGTTTAGCCATTGGAGCAGACTTAGATCTTGTGAGAGGAGATCCAGTGGTGCTTGTTGTACTCCCAGACTGTGCACCTCCCTTGCTACGAGTCTTAATTGTTGCTTCTTCCTGTACACCTTTGTAAGCCAGATCATACAACTTGAAGTTCGCCCTTTTCTTAATACTGTCATCCAGAAGGTATTCGGGAATCCTCATTCCTTTGATCTTGGTTGAGGTAGTGGTTGATTTGATGAATGAGGTGGTGAAGTCGTCCTCGAAGAGGTGCTTCGGCTCATTAGGATCAGCCATCCTTTTGATGAATTCTGGAGAACTTTTGCAGAGATGTTCGATGATAAGCTTGGTGAATCTCGTGAAAGGTATCATAGACTTCGCACGTTCAGTCTGAATACTGTGGACGATATCATTCATGATAGGAACTGCAAAGTCAATCGGTGTCAGAGTCACCATTCCCCAGAATGTTTGCAGGTGTTCGAGCCTAGGATGTTCATGACCACTTTTCCTTCCAGATATAGATCTAACCACCAACAGACAGAATGTTCTCCAAGGCTGAGGAATATGCTTGACATTGAATTTGGAAAGCTTGACAAGAGGTACATCATCATCAACCTCATATCCTAGTTCAATGAAGAAGTCAAGAAGTTCCAGGTCAGGTAATATGGGAGCAAATTCAGTGTCAGGTTGTGGCATGAGAAGGGCTGTTCGAAGAACGTCATGATCCACAGAGTATTTATGGCTATCCAAAGTAACAGAGAAGGACTCATCATCCAAGTTGGTCTGAGCGGTAAGCCAGAACTAGTGAAGGTAGAATAGCGGAACTGAGGTAGAGCAGGTGAGCAGTGGTTTGCAAGGATGTGCCAGTAGGATATCTTTCACAATCATGCATGATTTCTCTGTGATATTCAACTTGTTGAAATCAACTCGGGGGTTGTTGTTGCCAAGCGTGACATGGTAGTCCTCGGGAGTGATTTCATCCAAGGTGAGTAATGGAAGAGGTTGTTCTGCGACGTTCTCAGTGTGTTCAGCCATGTTAATCTGAAAAGTATCATCATAACCAAACATCCAAATGTGTTATGAGTTAGCACAGTTTAGATATTGGATACAGATATCTACTTGAAACAATTAAGCACAAATGCGTCATTTAAGAATGAGTCAAATAATGCAAATGGCAAATAAGTACAACATGACAAGCACAATTCACATTACATCACATTACACATCACTAATGAATCATACCAAGGTATAATACCAAACTAGATTTCGAAAAAATGCATCATGGACCTTTTATCGAGATTACTTATTATTCAAAAAAATTGATATTATCGAGAAAAATCAATTCTGTTAACAACTTATCGAGAAACTGGTGTTATCGAGAAAGTTTAATTTATTGAATGATTTCGATAAATGACACATTATCGAGAAAGTGTCATCTCGTGAAACATTATTGAGAAACTTTATCGAGAAAACATTAATATTTATCGAAAAATCATTATCGAGAAATTTTATCGAGAAAGAACTTTATCGAGAAAATTTTATCATTAATCGAAAAACATTATCGAGAAACTTTATCGAGAAAAATTAACATTTATCGAAAAACATTATCGAGAAATTAAAGATTTCGATAAGTGAACATTTATCGAGAACTTGAGTTTCTCGATAATTTTTCAAAAGATTTCGATATGACACAGATTCTCGAAAACATTCTTATACAAGAATTAATCGAATTCGCATGAGATTACACCTTTGTATGCATCACAAATCATGTAACCACAGAGATTGGCCTGTCACAGATATTCTAATACAAGATACAAGTGTATCTCGATGATATTCCGAATGAAGCATACAAGTTTTATCGAGAACCATGAATAAACTGTGAGAATTATCCAAGCAAGATTGATTATGCACATTAGAGACCAAATAAGCAAATCCCACCACTAACATCAACCAAATAATCACAGAAGCTAAAATATCCACTTCGACCCATTCTTTTTGACATCGAGAACCAAGCAAACATGATAGAATGAGATAAAAACTGATGAGATAGTATTAGAAACAAGTAAAGTGACTAAACCCCATCAAGAATTAACCATCACAACAGGTTACTTGCATTTTCGAAATCCTAACCCTAGTTCTCGACATCACGAATACAAGAGATCTAACCATTGAAAAATCAATTTACCAAGATCCTATGTTTGAAATACCCTAGTGAATCCATAGGAACTTACAATTAAAAGATCAAAGTCGTGGTTTGCTCGATTGATTATGAACCGTGGGTTTTGGTGGTTTTGAAATTTGTAGGGTTTAAGTGGTACGGTTTGTATGTTTAAGTAATTTTAAAACTTTGATTTTTGTCACTTTTAGTCCTTGGACTTTAATAACAAACAAACTAGTGTTCAAAAGTTTTAGAATCTTAAAAATTTGACAACAAGGGTCCCTTAACTATGAAGTACTTTAACTAGAACCCTAAAGTAACTAGCAAGTCTATGGACATTGAGATGTGACTTCGTTAAGTTAACTTATGAAGAAGTAAAATCACCCGCACATTTTCCGAACCGTAAAAAAAAACGAGAAATATGCAAGTATATCTATTTAAAATTGTTAAGAAAAAATTTAAGCGTGACTCCCCCTCAACACTTGTAAAGTAAGAACAAGGTGTTGAATGGAAGCGATATACTTGCATTAGTATTTTTTTTTTTTTTTTTTTTTTTTTTTTTTTTTTTAAGGAAAAAAAAATATTTACAAAGATAGTTTTGATGTTTGACAATCAATTGTGTTTTAAAAACTTTTCCAGATCCTCTGGAGTCAAACATCGCATACCAATTTGGTGAACTAAACTAGCAAACCTGGATGGTGCCAAGGATTTGGTAAGTAAGTCCGCCAATTGGTACTCAGTTCCAACAAAATAAAGTTCAACTGTACCCCTTTCCACATGTTCTTTGATGAAATGATAACGGAGATCGATGTGTTTGGATTTGCAATGATGCACAGTGTTGCAGGAGATAGCAATCGCACTCTTTGAATCACAGTAGATAGGAATTTTGTTGAATAGGTAGCCATAGTCTTTAAGTTGTGATCTCATCCAGATGACTTGAGCACAACAAGCCGACATGGCTACGTATTCAGATTCTGTAGATGACAAAGACGTGCAGTCCTGCTTCTTAGATTGCCATGACACAAGTTTGTCTCCAAGAAACTGTAATCCACCAGATGTACTTTTGCGTGTGTCTAAGCATCCTGCATGCTCAGCATCTGAAAACGCAATTAGTTCAAAGCCAGAATCCTTCGGATACCAGATCCCCAAATTGATGGTTCCCTTTATGTATCGAAGGATTCTTTTGACCTCACTGAGGTGTTTTTCAGTTGGTCTTGACTGATAGCGGGAGCACATGAAGACAGCAAAAACTATATCAGGTCTACTAGCTGTGAGACACATGAGGGACCCAATCATACTTCGGTATTTGGTAGGGTCAACTGGAGTCCCATGTAAATCAGCATCTAGTTTAGTGGTATAGCCCATAGGTGTATTATAAGTATCACAAGACATCATTCCATGTTTCTTTAATATTTCAAGAGCATATTTGGACTGATTTACAAAAATTCCACGGGGTGATTGGTGAACTTGTAGTCCTAGAAAGAACGAGAGTTCACCCATCATGGACATTTCAAAATTATCTTTCATTAATTTTGCAAAATCATTAGAGTAACTTCTTTTTGTTGAGGCAAAAATGATGTCATCGACATATATTTGAACAACAAGTAAGTCCTCCCCGAGGGTTTTTGTAAATAGTGTTGGATCCACCGATCCTTTAGAAAATTTATTGGCCAATAAGAAAGTAGACAGTTTGTCATACCACGCCCGTGGGGCTTGCTTGAGTCCGTAGAGTGCCTTTTTGAGTCGGTAAACGTGATTAGGACGCTCAGGATCAACGAAGCCTTCAGGTTGGCTAACATAAACTTCTTCACGGAGATCTCCATTAAGAAATGCTGTTTTGACATCCATTTGGAAGACTACCATGTTCCTGTGTGCAGCATAGGCCAAAAAGATCCGAACAGCTTCATGTCTAGCCACTGGAGCAAAGGATTCAGCAAAGTCAAGACCTTCAAGTTGAGAGTATCCTTTCGCTACCAGACGTGATTTGTTGCGGATGACTGTCCCTTCTGCATCAAGCTTATTTTTCCAGATCCATTTTAACCCGATGACAAAGACTCCGTCAGGTCTTTCAACTAACTCCCAGACTTCTAATCTTATGACTTGCTGAAATTCCTCTTGCATAGATTCAATCCAGTTGTCATAAGTCATTGCTTCTTTAATGTTTTTGGGTTCTTCATGACACACTGTGAGTGCGTAGATGCAAGTTTCTCCATCTGTGTGAAGTCGTTGTCTTGTCATAACAGGTGCATCTGGATGGCCAATGATATGAACTAGTGGATGGTCACGAGTCCATTTATGTGTTGAAGGGTGTAGTTGATATGTATCTCGCATGTTGGCAGGATCCAAGTTGCGTGTTGACGACTCAGCTATATCAGGAATTGTAGTAGCTGGTGCAAACGGATTAATAAACGCATCAGGATCATGCTCTGCGGATTGTGGAACTGATAGTTGTGGTGGATCTTCAGCTGAAAGGCGGGAAGTAGAACCAGTTTGTTCTGCTGTAGATGGTGATACAATTGGAGGGCCGTCTCTCTCAACACTTGTTGAAGTTTGTTGAGGTGAGTCTGGTACTTGTGTGTGATCAGGTTGAGCAGCGGAATTTGGTGAGACCTCAGTAGAACGGTATTCAATTGTGTCATCAAATAGTGGAGCAAACAAGGTTTCTAATTCTTTGCGGTTAAGAGGCAACGGTTCAGCTGAAGATGCCGGTGAGTTGAGACGGTTAAATTCGGGTCCTAAGCTGTGTTGCTCAGAAGCCATTGCGGAGAATCTGTAAAGAAAGAAAGAAGAGACAAGAAAAAAAGAGAACAAGGATCCCCAAGAGTAACTGGGTTCCAGATGTTAGAAGCATAAAGATGTAGTGTCAATTATCTTCTTGACACTCGAACACACAATACCGATGGTGTTCATTCTAGTCTCAGAGGTAGAAGTTGTGGAGATCACATTAGTTTTGGTGCAAATGTCTAAAATCTTTCCTGTAGGAATCCACCTAAGACCAATTGATTTGAAAATTCTACCCGTGGGTACCCACCTAGTGTTAGATCTAGGAGATGTTTTCCTTTTAGATGCAATTGAATGAAATGTGGGAGCATCACTTCTTAGAGAAAACCTACGTCCTATGTTGATCCGCTTCTTAGGTTTCTGACTTATGACTTTTGGTTCAACGGGTTTGTTTGTCTTAGTCGATTGAGCCTTTTCAAGTGAATTTCCTTTTTGAAGATATTTTAAAGCACAAACAACATGATTATTTACGCAACTACTCTTAGATGCTAGCCAATTCCTATTAGTTTGTTGAGAACTCCTAGGTTTTGGTGTGCTACTACTAGCAGTATTTTGCACTACAGTGGAAGGCATCACGTGAGGTTTTGAACCTAGAATTCCATCCTTTTGAAGTAGCGCCTTTTTCCTAGCCTTTTCTAGATCATAGTTCTTGTACATGTCATATGTGTCATAAGACTCTTTACTTTTAATTCTTGTTTTAGACACTATTTTCGAACTAATCCTATATGAGCCAGGCATAATCACGTGTTGAGATTTAGCAGACGCAGATGCTTTTCCCTTAGGCCAAAAATGTGGAGTGACTGGTTTTGTCAAATTGTTTTTCTCAACAACTTGGGAGGCAAACCGAGGTTTTGAAAATTTAGGTCGTTCAGATTTAAATGCAGTTGGTTGTCTAACCACTGATTGTTTTCTGTTTGTTTGAGAAGGCGGTTTCCCCAAGATTGATGGTTTTGCAAACTTAGTATCCACACTATTGCCAGTCAGTCTACTTAATTTGTTTTGCAATGCAGCATGTGCAAACACCTTTTCTTGAATTTGACCTTTTAAAAGCTCATTTTCTTTAACTAATGTTTCCACACATTTTCTTTGTTCATTCAAAAATTGACCATTGTTGCCCGAATTTATAGATTCGTTTTGCATTTGAAGTTCAAGTGAGATGCAATGTGCCTCTAGTTTTGAAAAATCTTTATGACACTGGGCAATGGTCTTTTTGAGAAGAAGGTTTTCAGACTCAAGAGTTTGGTATGATGTTTCAGTAATTGGATTATCAGGTAGGGACTCAGACTCAGAACGTTTGTCAAGACAATGAACAGCATTCTGGTCAACCTCTCCTTCATTACTGAAGTTAGGTTGCTCAGATTGTTGTTTCTCATTAGCAGGCAAAATGTGATCAACAGTAGATTGTACCTCATCCATGTGCTCTTTGTCAAAGTAGGGTTCTGTGTCATAGATGGGTATGACATCTTCCTCATCCATCTGTTCTTTGTCAAAGTTGGGCTCTGAGTCGTAGAAGGGTATGATCTCTGCACAGTCTGCATCTGTATCATTCCCCAATCTGCTGTTGTCATCCTGCACTTCTGATTCTGTCCCATTGTAATCCATGAAAACCAAATTAGCTTCCAACACATCAACCATATAAGATTGCTCTTCTTGAATCTGCAACTTCTGTTCATTCATTCTTTGGACATAATTTCTTCTGTGAAGAATTGCCTTCTCAATCGAATCCAAATCTCGTATCAATATGTCTTTGAAAGTTTCATCCTCGATTCGGGATTTGATGAACTGCTGAAACTGTTCCTTGATCACTCTGAAGGTGGCGTTGGATTCATTCGCGTGAACTTCTTCTGATGCAAGCTGCTTTTCAAGTTGATTCACGTTTTCGAACATCATGTTCGTGAAAATGTCAAAGTCTTCTCCAAGGAGTGATGGAAATGCCCGTTTGAATCCATACTCGGAACGAGTTCCTGCTAAGTCTTTGTTTGAGAGGACCTTAAGGTGTGACTTAAGTGATCTACACTGTTCCATGCATCTCTTCACTAAATATGTCTCTAACTCATGCATCAGCGACCTTGATTGATACATTTTCTCTCCGTTTAATCTCACAATTGGATCTTCAGAATCATCAGAATCATGCTCTGGGCATGTATTATTCATGTGAGATTCCTGCATGTTTGCCATTAACATCACATCTGTTGTATCGGTTTCCAAATCTGCTGTATTGGATTCCAAATCTGCATATTCATCATCAGATGGAATATCTCCCATGACACTTTGCAAAACCTCATTGAGATAACTCCCTTCAACTTCCATTTGACTAAGTGTGGCATTGTATTCAACATTATCGTCAAAGACTGGAGTTGAATCATAATCCTGAGCTTCCTCATCTACAATATTTTCTGTATATGCCAAGAATGCCATGCTTGGTTCGATAAGATCTTCTTCATCATCAGTATCTTTCATTGTGTTTAAGCATTCAGAAGTTGAAGTTATATCGCCATTGCCTTTCTTGGAAGATACTTGACTAATCTTCACTAGATTTTGCAGAAGAGATTGCACATTATTATGTAGTGTTGCAGGATGGTATTGTGGAATGAAGAAAGGCTCAAGTGTATTCGGAGGATTGAAGAAGAGACCATTTGGAGTGTAAATTAAGGATCCATGGTCAACAGCTGGAGTTGGTGGAGCAGGGAGAATGGTCTTCAGTGGATTCATGCTTAAGCAAGATTCAAGAATTTGCTTCATTCTAAAGTGATGAAGTTCTTCTGTACGATGCATAGCTTCAAGATATTTCCACATTTCATACGCACTAGCTTGAAAGTCCATATACATGTAAATTGAGTTGGGAAGTGCCACTGTTATGAACCATACAGCCTGTTGGTCAGCATCGTACTGAGCAAGTTCAGTTGCATTCAAATCTTCATCAGTTTGTATTCTGATAATCCCTGTTGAGTCAACAAGAAATATCATTTTGTATGGACCATCTTGAATAGATTTAATCATGAGATCTGCAGCAGGACGATCTGTGAGCCATTGTAAAAATCTCCGTTTCCAAACAGTATACGTTCCTGGTAGCAACATCGGAGGCCTTGATTCATTGCCAAAGAGCAGAACATGGCGAATGAGGGAGCTGTGACTATGTTGTTGATGATACTGTTGCTGATGAAAATATTGGTGAGGAAGGTAGTTGGAAGAAGGTCCTGTTGCTGATAACTGTTGCTGATGAGAATATTGGTGAGGAAGGTAGTTGGAAGAAGGTCCTGTTGCTGATAACTGTTGCTGATGAGAATATTGGTGAGGAAGGTAGTTGGAAGAAGGTCCTTGAGACGTTGTAGATGACATTGCTCTCCCCCTTGATTGTTGCGATGTAATCGAAATAATCAAACCAAAATGTCACACTCAAGGTCGGAATAGTGATTTCAGATATTCCCTCCAAAAGTAATTTGAAAAATTTTCTGTTCCAAAATTTTGAAAATCACTGTAAAATGCTATTCAAATGTCACAGGAAAAATTTGAGTTTAAAAAATTTTGCCGCCAAATTTCACCGAAAAAATTTGAATTTTGGCCTAAAAATTTGAATTTTGGGCCAAAATTTTCACTGTTAAACCAAAATTTGAATTTCGCGTAAAAATTGAACGTTTAATCTCCTGTAAAAATTGACTATGTTTTTTTTTTTTTTTTTTTTTTTTTTTGATTTAAGAAGATAGTAAGGAGAGATTTAGAAAGAAAAATTTAAGAAAGAAACTTGTGTAATTATGGATCTTATAGAAAGTGTAGAATTAACCAAGTATTGAGAAACTTAGCACAACTTCAAATATCGAAATATGAGATTTCGATAATATGTTTTCGAAACTTGGCAGATTATCGAGAAACACAGTTTTCGAAAAAAAAAACTTAGTGGATTTTATCGAGAAAAAGATTTCGAAACTTTCAATTTTATCGAGAAAATAGATTTCGATAATTTCGCAGGTTATCGAAAAAATAGTATTTCGAAACTTGGCAGATTTTTCGAAAACTTAAGATTTCGAAAACTTTAATAAATTTCTCGAAAAAACTTTGTGATTTCGAAAAAAATGGAAGTTTTTCGAAAAACTACACAAAATTTTGCGATAGAACTAGTTTTCGAAATTATACAATTTCGAAAACTTTCCCAAAAGTCGAAGTACTTAACTTTCTTATACAAGAAAGAAAATACCGAGTCCACACAAACGAAGTCTAGGTAGTGCACTTTGAGAAGATCGCGAAAATGGGAACTTGTAGGTTCTCGATATTTAGTAATTGTTGTTTTTCAAAGAAAGCAATCCTTAAATTCGTTTTTATTTCAAGATACTTGTACTTTTGTGTATAAAATGAGTAGATCTTAAAGAAAGTAGAAAACTTTAAGAAAAATTTCAAACTTGTTAAGATTTCGATAAAAGTACAAGGAAGAAAAAATCGAATATTTTTGTAAAAGTTTGGAACTTTATGGTTTGTTTTGATTTTTAACACAAGTTTGTAAGCAAAGATGTGCTAAAAACCAAAAAAACAAACAAGAAAGTACAAAAATTTTGACAAAAACGATTTGAAAAAACAAGTTTAAGATCGAGATCAATGAAAACAACAAACTACACCTTCTTCCGGCGAATGATACCACTTGTTAGGTCACCATTTAGTAAACACAAGTATAAAGATGAGAGAAATGAGATGAGAATGAGAGTGGGATGATTATGAGAAATTTGAGAAAGTGAAATGCAAGAGTTTCCTTAATGTTTTCAAATAACCAACCAAGTTTACAAATGCCTAAGACTAGTATTTATAGGAAAGGAGCTAGGGCAACATTCCTACTCCTTCCCCTTACATGAAACGTATGGGCTTGAGGCCCATGGACCTCATTCTTAAGCCTAGTAAACTTAATACAATATGTAAATGATGGTAAATAATAACTAAGCAACCTAGCATTATTACAAATGACCGAGACTTCACAAAATAGTAAAACTATGGTTCCAACACTGATAATAACTAATCTAACAAAACTTGTGCCTAATTTGTCACACATATTCGGGGTTTTGGTCACTCTTTTTTGATGGAAAAGGCCACGAACTCAACAATGTGACCATATGCCACCTACAGTGGCGGGACCTATGGTGACACACAACGAAAAAAACGTGTGTGACTATAGGTATATCGTCACACATTTTTTGCGTGACCAATACAACTTTTTGTACTAGTGACTGTATTAGCAAACCGTGTAATAATAGTTCTAATAGCCTCCATCGAAACAACCACATCAACCCAATTTCCCCCCGGAGTAAATAAGGTGCGAAAATTCATAGCCTTCTTACTTGAACTAGTAGTAAATAAATTAGCATAAGAAGTACCTATTAGGGCTAGTCGGTGTCTGCCCCATATTCACATCTTCAGTATTCACTGTAGCATTCACAGATTCTTCCACAACAAAAGAGGATACCACGAGCGTATCCTTGGTAGCCTTTGCAGAAAGTACAACACCACTTTTCTCCTGAACACCTCTCCCACCCCACCCCCTGGTTGGAAAAAAAAATCTCGCTCCATCCCCTTAAAACCCATGAACAATAGTGTCAAAAACCAGCAGCAACCCATAAACACAAATGCATAACAAACTCTTGATTTCTTATTGAGAGAAATAACAATGATTAGCAGGAAAAAGAAATAACACAAATCGCTGCAAAAAAAATTAAAAAATAAATAAATAATAAAAACACACACACACA
Organism: Artemisia argyi; assembly: GCA_030686995.1. Taxonomy (NCBI): domain Eukaryota; kingdom Viridiplantae; phylum Streptophyta; class Magnoliopsida; order Asterales; family Asteraceae; genus Artemisia; species Artemisia argyi. The sequence continues at coordinate 44,336 of JARVZY010002548.1, forward strand.
CACACAAGGAATAAGGCAGATTTAGATGAAAACTGATTTGGATTGTTAGGGTTTAGAATCGACAAGTGAGAGAGAGTTGTTTTTTATGTAGCAAATGTCTTGTAGCTTATTAACTGATGAATTTTAATAATATACTAATAGTATGGTGTTGGGTCGGAGTATTAGTTTCCATTTTAGTAGCTTTAGAGGAATGACATGATAACCAAGATCGAGTGAGGAAAATTTTCCATGAGTTGGGAAGCAAAAGCTTTGGGCCTCGTACACTATATAGCTCACTGATTGGTTCAGAACGGTCAACCTAATTGACTAGGTGAATGGTCAACCAAGTCAAACGTCTCAGAGTCAATGCTCCGCGGAATATAGTGGTTTCCCCGGGTCGTTATGTCCCGACGAGGTGTGATGGTTATTAAACGGGTTTGTGAGCGGGTGAATTTAGACAGAAAGGGTTTTGTGATTGATTACGCTAAGGAATCTACAAGGAAATAGCTTAAATAAGCTATATGAATAAGATTGTGAAATCAGAAAAACCAGAAATGATTAAAACCTAAAACGCGTACATTCACGTTTTAAATAAAACGTAAACGTACAAAATAAAACGTGAAAACTGAAATCTGAAAACACCCAGGGGGTGAAAATGACTTTTTTACAAACTAAAAGATAAAAGAAAATTTTTTAAAAAATAAAATAAATTTTTACACTAATTAATTATTTATTATTAATTAAATACTAATTAATACTAATTATTAATATTTAAAACACTTAAATACAATATAATATTATTTAAATATTAGAAAAGTGAAAATAAAATTTCTAAAATTATTAAATAACTAAAAATAAGTTTTAAAATTAAAAATATGTATTTTTGTATTTTTGTGATTTTTCTATTAATTAATTACTAATTAATTATTAATTACCTAATTAAACTATTTTAAATTATAAAAAATATAAAATGAACAGTAGAAATTATGAAAAAATTCCTAAAATTATATTTCAATATATAAGAGCTAAGAAAAATATAAAAACTAGGTCTTACTTAATAAAAACTAATTATGCTATTTAAAACTTAATATTAATTAATTATTAATAAAACTAAGATTAATTCTAATAAATACTAAATGATAAAATAAAAATCTGAGAAAATTACTATAAATACTCTAATATAAGAGGAATTTAAGAAAAATATAAAATAGCTAAGTACTTAATAAAAATTTAAAAATTAAAATTAAAATTAAATTACATTAAATAGAAACTATCACTTAATATTAAATTGTTTTTTTCTTGATTTTTATTTTACAAACCTATTTTATAACTAAAAACTAACAACTTTTATGAAAACAAGTTTTTTACAACTTAAAAATAAGCAAAGTAGAAACTAAAAGGAGTGACAGTTGACTTTTGTTGACTGTGGGAGGAAATGAGCTCAAATGAGCTTAAGTAGGACCCACTCTGGTAGAATCTGGTTTAACTGAGTTTAGGGAACATGATTAAGCAATAAAAAGCAACTGGGGCCCACTGGATAAGGAAATAAGCCAACAAAATAAGCACTTGGAACTTGTTTGAGGACTGAAAATTGGACAAACTTATGTGGTAAATTCAGGTGGGTCCCAGAGGTTCCCAGGTCAAACCAATGGTCAAGGGGTGAAGTATGGTAGGAGGGGGTTTCAAAAAGCCAAGGAGGGGCAAGTGGGACCCACTGAGGTGGCTGGAAATCACCACCAAAGGTGGTGGTTTGGTGGAGGGTCTGCTGCAGCAGGGCACACAGCCCCCTGCAAGTAACTTTGGGAAATGGTGGGGCCTAGGAAAAAAATTGCAAAAATCAAAGGGACATGGGAACTTAAAGTTGAGCTGAAAGACTACGAATAGAAACCAATTTCAACCTTTAATTTAAACCACAAAATTCTATAAAAATCTTTGAACTTTTGTAAAAATCTGAAATGTGCTCATTTGACTTTTTTGAGATTTATACCTAAGTTGACTTTCATGAGATTTGCACTAGATTTATTGATTGATATGATTGTAATAGGCTATGATTGACCTGAATTAAGCTAAATATCCAACTTATAAGCTAAAATGAAAGTTTGTGGGTTCAAAACCCCACACAGTTAACACTTATGATCTAACTAAGAGTCTTTTTGACTTTTTATCAACACAAGCCTAGATTTTAATGTTGACATGAGCTAATAGAACATACAGAAGCATTCTCAAACAAAGAACAACAACAATACCTTACTACACAAGGGAGAACACTACTGATCCAAACAACCCCTTATACCAAATCTGTTTTAGCTTTTCAAAGCAAATGAAAGGTTTAGACCATGAAATCATCAAATGAGCTTCTATGCAGATGTAAGAACTTATTTTAAGCATAAAACCATAATGAATAACAACTTTTATCTAAGATTCATTAAAATGCTAAAGTGGCAATGAAATCCACATTTTGAGCATAAAGCATACTGATGAACAAATAACTATTACAAGAGCACTAAATCACCTTATTACACTAAATAAACATATCAAACACAAATAAATACTAGCATTAGCAGAATAAACAGTAAATGCAAAGAAATGGAAAAAGGGCTTACAAATGTTTTTAATGAGCAAAACAGTGAACCAAGGTCTAACAACACATCCTAATGCCTCCCCTGAGGCAACTAATACCACTGCAATCCAATTTGAACCATGCTTCAAGCTCCATTCATCCTCCTCACTGAATTTTATTTTTATGACTATTTTATAAGTATTTTTGGTATTTTTGAATTCCTAAGCCATCAGTCCTCTAATTGATTTCAAAGCTTCAAAAAGCTTATGAATGAGCTTAAATTAGCCTATAGGATTAGTTAATAACACATTTTAACAACATTAAGTGAGAATGAGATTCTTAACAATAAATGGCAAAAACTGAATTGGTTACTGAGAACTGAATTAATAGTGAAAATATAGTTCTAATACATTAAAAACACTAAGATTACACTTTTGAAGCTTAAATAAAACACTGGAAATGAACAATTAATTAAAACTACATCTACACTACTAAAAAACTAACACACTTCTTCATTCTTGGTCTTCTTTCTTTTATAATTGACAATTAGGGTTTAGTGGGCCCCTCTGTAGCATCCCCCCTTCATTTCTCAGCCGTTTGATCCTAGAAACCCACCTTAGTCCTTGATTTGTGTTTTGGCGGGAAAATATGTTTTGGCAGGTAATGGGTAACTTGGAGGGGTTTTGGGGCATTAAATGGGGTTTGGAATGTAGTGTTTGGAGGGGGAACAAATTATGGATAAAGTGAGGTGGAGGAGGGGGGAAGATGGAGTGTGGCAGTGAGTTAGCATGTTCAAGTTGTAAGGTGGGAGGGAGATGGTTGACTTTGGGTTTGACCGGAGTTAAATAAAAATGGGGTGTGGTGTTTTATTAGGGAGTGGGCTGGGTGAAGGGATTGGGCCTTGGGGTTTTTGATTTTTGGGTTTGGTTTGTGGATTGGGGTAAACAATAAACAAGGGTCCGTTTGGTATTTAACAGAAAAGGACCAATATTGTAATTCCATCAAAATTTGAGGACTGAACCTGTAACTTTCCAAATTTTATCATAAGGACTATTTATGCCACATGTGAATAATAGAAGTGCCAAAGTTACAATTCCCCAAAATTTTAAACCCCGAGGACCATTTTTGTCATTTTTGAAAGTTTAGGGGTCATTTTTGCCAATCTGAGAAAAACTTTTATCCAAGGACTAATATTGAACATTTTTGAGTTTCCAAGGACTAAAAATGATTTTGCATCCAAAAATATCCCACTAGGGACCAATTCTGTCATTTTCTGAAACTCCAGGGACCAAAACTGTAAATTCTCAAAACTTTTCCAATTTTTCACCAAAGGACTAAATATGACATTTTATGATTTCAAAATGACCTTTGGTGATAATTTTCCATATTTTGAATGACCAAGGACTAGTTTTGTAATTTTATGAAAGTTGAGGGACTGAAACTGCCAATTTTGCAAACTTTGTACGTTTTTCATCTCTTTTTGCTCATTTTGCATCTAAAACATATAAAACATAATTTTGAAATATTTTCAGTAATTTGATGCATTTCTGAGTGTTTTTGTATGTTTTGCAGTTCAGATGAAACCAAAAATGATGAGTGTTTGAGCACTTATCACTCACGTATAAACAATGGTTCATGGGCACAAAAGATTGGGGAAAATGAATGCAAAAGGTTGAGAATAGTGAGGGAATGGATAGGATCGAGCTCTCAACAAGGAGACGCTTGTCGAGGTCATTCAGAAAAGCCAGCTTCAGAAATTGGTTCTCCAATTACACGAACTCGTGATGGAACAATGGATAGTGGGACTGATGCTCGGAGTTCTATTCGTAGGATATTTGGCGGACAAGCTCTTATTTAACTTGTTACAGAGGTTAGAGAGAGAGAGAGAGAGAGAGAGAGAGAGAGAGAGAGAGAGAGAGAGAGAAGTTGAGGGTTTGTTGGAGAATCATCGTGTTTCAAATATTGCGCATCGGCACCGAATTCAGGTGAACTCTTTTGTCTATGCTGTAATTACACCATTATGTTGGTTGTTTTTGTAGCTAATAATTTTAAAAGGTATCTTACTTGCCACAAAATTCTTTTATAGGTATCAAGTAAAATTTTTCCCTTAGTTGTTCACTAATCTTTTTTTTTTCTTTTATTTATTTATTATTTTTTTATGGGTTGTGAAAACTTGTGATGACCAATTTATCCTGTGGGCTTGCGAAAATTGCATCTACCGTCCATAGGGTAAATTACATAAATGGTCCATGTGGTTTAGCAAAAATTGCATCCGACAACCGTCCATGAACTTTTTTTTAGATCCACTCCTTATTGTTTTGACCCGTTAGTTTTTATATATGTTCTTATATACGTTCTTATATATATTTTTATCCATTTTTTCATCAACGTCTTTATATACGTTTTTATCTATGTTTTATATACGTTTTTATATACATTTTTACCGAAGTTTTTATCTGTGTTTTTATATACGTTTTTATCTATTTTTTTTATCTACGTTTTTATCAACGTTTTTAAATAATACAAACATGTATAAAATGTAGTTAAAAAAGTGTTTAAGACATGCATAAAAAACATTGATAAAAATGTAACGGATCAAAACCTGGATTATAAAAAAAAATAGGGACGGTGGATGCAATTTTCTCCAAACGATAGGGACCATGTATGTAATTTACCCAGGGACGGTGGATGCAATTTCCCCAACCTACAGGGACCATTGATGGAATTTGGAAGGATAAAATGGTCATCACTCCCCATAAAAAATAAAAAAACAAAGATTAGTAAAGAATTAAGGAAAAGATTTATTCGATACCTATAAAAAAAATTGTGGAAAGTAAGATACCTTTTAAAATTTTTAGCCCTTGTTTTTATGTTTGCTGCTAGGACATATGTTCTTGTAATATGAACTTACCATCACCATCCAAGAGCACCAAGAGTGAAAAAATGATAAATTCAAGCCTTAATTACGTAATACAAATTTGCATTGTTTTATATGTTTTATTCGCCCATATAAATCTAAGACTGTAATTGTATCTAGGGAAAATTGTCCAGAAATACATCTAACTTGCCACCTTTTACTTTTGTATACCATGAACTTTTTTTTTCCTATTGTATACACGAACTTTCTTAATCTTCCTATTGTATACATGAACTTTCTTAATCTTCCTATTGTATACATGAATCTGACGTGGCATGGAGTTAATTACATAAATTTACATGAATCGTCCCTGTGGCTCAAAACAATTACACCATTCGTCCTTGAAACAATTACATAAAAGGTCCCTGTAACTCAAGAGTTAAAATATTTGCATCATTAGTCCTCATTGAGTTAAAATATTTGCATCATTAGTTTTCATTGACTATTAAGTTAAAATGTTTGCATCGTTAGTCCTCATTTAGTTAAAATATTTGCATCGTTAGTCCTCACTGCCACCCACCGCCACCACCACCACCGCCCCCACAACCGCCACCCACCAACACCCACCGCCACCACCACCACCTCCACCCACCACCGCCACCACCACCTACCACCACCACCACCCACCTCCACCTTCGCCACCCACACCCACCACCTACTGCCACCTACCAACACCCACCGCCGCCACCCACCACCACCTACCACCACCACCACCCACCTCCACCTCCGCCACCCACCACCCACCTCCACCTCCGCCACCCACCACCCACACCCACCATCTACTGCCACCACCACCCACCGCCACCTACCAACACCCACCGCCACCATCCACCACCACCACCACCAACACCACCGCAACCACCCACCACCACCCACCATCACCACCACCACCCACCCCTACCACCACCAACCCACCACCGCCACCACCACCCACCACCACCACCACCCACCTCCACCTCCACCACCCACCACCCACACCCACCACCCACCAGGAATGTTTTAGAAGAAAAAAACAATAATAATTACTGGTACGAAATGAGCTAAAGTAATATGTTGAATGTTTAGAAAACTAGTTGCATTATATTTTATAAACGGTGACACTTTATATATACATTTCTTCTCGAAATGCCACATTATGTAATTTCGTCCAGGGTCCTCAAAATTTACAAAAATTCATAGACGGCCATGTAACTAATTCTATTATAACTATACTTATTAAAATTGACTATAATAATTAAGTATGCTTAAACGGTGACACTTTATATATACATTTTTTCTCGAAATGCCACATTATGTAATTTCGTCCAGGGTCTTCAAAATTTACAAAAATTCATAGACGGCCATGTAACTAATGCTATTATAACTATACTTATTAAAATTTACTATAATAATTAAGTGTGCTGTCTTAATATTTTAGAACTTATATTTTAAAAAGTTTCAAATTGCTTTATAAAAAGTTTCAAACTGTTGTATGAACACGGATAAAAACATATGAAAACGTGAGTAAAACGGAAGTAGCGAATAAAAACATGAGAAAAATGAATGAAAACGTATAAAAACGGACGAACACTGATAAAAACCAATGAAAACATGAGAAAAACGGACGAAAACGTAAGAAAAACGAATGAAAAGGGATAAAAACGTATTAATAGTCAATGAGGACTAACAATGCAAATATTTTAACTCCATGAGGACTAACGATGCATATATTTTAACTCAATAGCCAATGAGGACTAACGATGCAAATATTTTAACGTAAGAATAGTCAATGAGGACTAATGATGCAAATATTTTAACTTAATGAGGACTAACGATGCAAATATTTTAACTCAATAGTCAATGAGAACTAACGATGCAAATATTTTAACTCAATAAGGACTAACGATGAAAATATTTTAACTCTTGAGCTACAAGGACCTTTTATGTAATTGTTTCAAGGACGAATGGTGTAATTGTTTTGAGCCACAGGGACGATTCATGTAAATTTATGTAATTAACTCCATGCCACGTCAGATTCATGTATACAATAGGAAGATTAAGAAAGTTTATGTATACAATAGGAATATTAAGAAAGTTCGTGTATACAATAGGAAAAAAAAAAGTTCATGGTATACAAAAGCAAAAGGTGGCAAGTTAGATGTATTTCTGGACAATTTTCTCTTGTATCTACTACTACTTGACTAGTGCCATGGCACCACAGTCTTATCAATATTAAAATACGTTGTTTTAGACACTATCACTTATTAAGCTGCTTCACCAAATAAGCTTTATCATGCTCCTTTATGTCCAATGCTAGAGTCTAATCTTGCCAGAAAGTTTTTCATTTAAGCTTGAGTTAAACTTAGTCTAGGATGCTGGTACTCTCAAGTCTCAAGCCTATCTAGAAATTGAACTCTAATTTCAGGGTGCAGATTTGTTTACTTTTTGGCGAGGACACTTTAATGGCAGTGGTGAGCATGCAAAACGTGCCATGATGCATATTAGTGTAATTGTGATGGTTATGGTGCATCTCTACTTGAATGATATTTAGGAATTAATTTTCTTAGCTCAGACTATGCATTACATAGTGTATTTGGTAATATCCCTTCTGACATATTGCCCCCTTAATGTTATTTAAGACCTACTATGATGCATAATTATTGATCTAATGCCAATATTCTATTGCAGTCATTGCTCAAAGGTAGATTTTTTTGGAACCAAAGATTTGTAGAAGTTGAAAAACATAGCTCTGTTGTAGCGAGTGACTTAGGCATATTGAGGAAAACACATGTTGTAGCTCATATAAGGTATTGTATTTCTCATTCTCTCTCAGTTTTTTTTTTTTTTTTTTTTTTTTTTTTTTTTTTTTTTTTTTTTGTCTGTTTGTCTAGTAATTTGGATTCATTGTTCATAAATTTGGATTATGAACTGATATGTTTCCCTATTGCTAGCTTCTAGGGATGACTATTTGATGGTAGATGTTTCATGGAAGTCCCCATTGTAGCTTTAGCTTCAAATTTTTTGCTAGAGATTATGAATTGATATGTTTCCCTATTGCTCATATTGTTTGAACAAACATATTTTATTGGAGTAAATTCCAAACATGGTGTTAATACTTACTAACTTAGGACCCTAGCCATAAAATGTTAGTATGTTAAAGCGATTAAAAGCCTTGTAAGGTTGCATCAAGAATCTTAAATAATAATAAAGAAAAAAAACATCACATCTAATTAATAAAGTTTGCCACGTTTAGGTTTGTGCCGATGGATTTGCAATGTAAACCTATTATTAGTGAAATATTAGAACGCACCACATTTATGTGTTGTGTAGTTTACTGATTTCAATAGTCAACTCAAATTATTCAGCAAAGTATAGATGAGAATGCAGGTGGCATAGAGGCTGTTGATAATACTGAAGGTGCAAGTCCCTCAACATTAGTCATGACACAAACACAAGGGTACAATGATTTATATGGTGCAACTGATGTGCGAATCCCAGTTATCCATCGGCACCTTGGAATTGTGAGTCTTCTCTTGCCAATGAAACCATGCACACTCTCTCAATGTTAGAAATTGAGTCTTACGACTTGCATATATAATATTTTTCTCTCATTTTGTTTTTAAAATTGATATAAACCATAAACAACCTTTGTGACATGAACATTTTTCACTTTACTGATGCTTAATCACTTGTTACATGGATTTTACAAATGGAATAACATTCATGCCCTTGAGCCCTTGACTATTTAATTAGTTTTTAGGGATTGTCCTTGTGACACCAGACTGTTTTTACAAGTTATCATTTAATAATGGTTCATCTGTTGCATGCACGGGAGATCATCAATGGCTTAAGGAATGATTTGAATGCGCTTCATGAAAGGATGAATGACAGGCAGAGGATGTTGGAGGCTTGCATGGATGTGCAATTTTTTTTTGGGTAAAGGGGAGTAATCCTGCACCCTGGTAAATATATAAACCAAAACGTTTAAGTACAAAGGATATGGGTGAAGTCCCATATCTCAGCCCGTTACATAGGCAAACAACTTAAAGAACAAGATACTTCCTATTTTCTAAAAGAAAACGAACCACTACTCAAATGATAACATAAGACAAAACGACATAAAATTACTTCCTAAAGCCTTGGAGCTGGGTGCCATACATGGCATTAAAAGAATCCAAATTCCCTGGAAGATCGTAAACTTGTTTTCCATAGTCATCATAGTCATAGTCATCATAATCATCTTCAAACTCTTGGCCACCACCGAATAGATTAGCAGACTCGTCAAATGGGTTAGAAACCAACTCATCTTCAGACTCAGAAACCTCAATCTCTCCCACCTTAGAGAAAGGGTAGCATGGATGTGCAATTTGAGTTGCAACAATCTGATGTTGACTAAATAACGAGATAACACAAACCAGACTTGTTGATTCACAAGAATACCAGGAACGATTATACTAATAATCGTTGATTCAATATAATGCCGACTATTAGGATTCTTAGCAAGAAAATTACCAAAAATAGACTTTTAATATTTCTTTGAGCTGATTATTCCACATTACAAAGAAACCCTTAAATAAAGTTGCAAAACTGAAACGGGCTCTAAAAGACAAACAAGCCGAAAGTTATTGCATAAACAAGAGTCCAAAAAACCCGATGAATGACAGGCACAGGATGTTGGAGGCTTGCATGGATGTGCAATTTGAGTTGCAACAATGTGATGGTGACTAAATAACGAGATAACAAAAACCAGACTTGCTGATTCACAAGAATACCAGGAACGATTCTACTAATAATCGTTGATTCAATAGAATGCCGACTATTAGGATTCTTAGCAAGAAAATTGCCAAATATAGACTTCTAATATTTCTTTGAACTGATTATTCCACATTACAAAGGAACCCTTAAATAAAGTTGCAAAACTGAAAAATGGCCCTAAAAGACAAATGGGCCGAAAGTTATTGCATAAACAAAAGTCCAAAAAACCCGAAAAAAACATAAAAATGCAAATAAGTCATGAAATACAATGTTTCAGGCCTCGAAAGTTCTGTAAACCTGAAACAGAGCCCCGTAGCCCAAGTTATGCCCATTTTAGTGAGCCCTCTTTCTTCACGCGATCATGGGCCTCCAAAAACAATATGGCCCGTCCATCAACACTTGGGTCCACATCACAATCGGCGAGAAGTTAATTAATTGGTCAATAAATTCAGGAGGTCTGTCTTCCTTGCAGTTTTACTCCGTCTACATTCTTCCACAATTTATTTATTTACAACTTTCTAATTTGTCCGCACTAAAAGATAAATGTAAACTGCATTTACAATTTGGGACTTAGTTTGCATGGTGATCAGACTTTATACATAGCATATCCGGACATACAGGCTATATAGCTCGTAAAACATATATATAATCACATAACAGATCGACAAATGAAGTACGGCGCTTAAAAATCTGATTCTTTGATCTATAAGTTTATTTCATAATTTATATGCTAAAGCGATCTCTTATAAGATACGTACAGGAGCATGTGAAGATGGAATAAAGGGAAGGAGTTTGCTTCTTATGTCGTTGTGACAATGGTCTTGAATCTTTGCCTGATAGGTAACAACATTTTGAGTAATTTTGTTCAAACTCTAAATATTTAACATTGATTATACCATTAATTAAGTTATTCATAACTGATAAACCTCAATCATGTTCACCCAGGTCTGTGCACTTGTATATATGCTCAAAATGTGCCGAGAAAATAAACTGGTCCAAGCTAAAGGAGAGTGCCAGGCACTCCCAAGATTAGTTGGATACGTGTTTTGTAATGCAAGTTTTAACACGCGAGAATGAATAATAGAGAAAGAGATTTAACAGTTGGAAAAAGAAAGATAAAGAGTGTTTTTGCGATCAGGTAAAGTCAATAAAGTTGGATGTGATTGTTTATACGTTATAGCCCCACTCGCTGATATAGTAACCCAAGACTTTCTTTATGGCTTTGTTTGTTTTAAAAAGCTTGGTAACGTCATGAAGGTGTGGCGATGATGACAAAATTCAGAACAACCTAATACTTACTTCCAAAGGTATAAGTTGCTATAACATCTAATGAATCCACATGAGGATCAGCTCGTGTTTCTCAAATTTGGCTCTAGTCGAATATACATATCCGCATCCACACACGCATGAGATTAGTACTTTGTGTCTATGTATGCCGTATGTAAACAAATGCGCTATCACATTAGACATTCTAATTGAATAGCAACAAATTGTTGGTACCAACATGATTAAACTTCCTATAAGGGTAAATGTTAGGTCTATACCAAACTAGTTCACAGATTTTGACCAAAGTGTGAAACTTCTATGGTTGTAATTTGAATATATAGGTTGTATGTGTAATTAATTTTGATCTGCAAGTTACCCTACAATCCTACATGGTTCGGTTTGTCTGTCAGCTGATGCTATGGTCAATGTTTTTGTTTGCATAGAGTATTAAGTAGTATGTGGTGAGGAAGTATTTTGATTAACGAAGTTATGTATGTATGGTTCCGAGTAACTCTATCACAAGGTTCAAATATCTATTCTCTGCTTCGAATTTAGACAATGATATAAGTTTAAAACTTTGCAAGCACGGTTACTATCTATGCAAAGTGCCATAGATCTTTCACTATTTAGGTTACGTATGAGTTGGAATAACATTTTGGTACCCTACTTGCGATAGCATTTGCGCAAATATATCCTATTCTTCATGGAAGTGTCCCTAACCGTAATAACAGACTAGCTTATTTGTTGGGTAAACTTATCTCGCAACAATATTGGGTTTATATATAAATTAATTGCATGAAAATGTATCTAACTTGCCACTCAGAACATCTAGCTTATCGAGCTTGTAGTTCATGTTTGTTATAGCCTTCAGGGAATTGAACATTATACAAATGTATAACAAAAGCAGAAAAATAAAATTCGATATGTGACCGGAATTCCCTTTTACTGAATTTGAAACACACAATATGTTATTTCTCGAGTCGCTTCGAGTGTGTCCAAATGATTTGTGATGAAATTATGACCAAATTGATAAGAATTCTTAAAGTATGTACCTAGATGCTGAAAATTAATGTGGAAAATCCCATATAATCTAGAACATATTGAAAATTATTTTGTTGTGTATAACACAAATTACTCCTCGTGTTATTGCACTTTTGCCCATTAAGCCTTTCTCTTTAAAAAGATCACAAATAATCTCAATCAATAAATTGAACATGCTAAAAAAATAGATTGAATAAAATAATTTGAAGGGAGGTGAAGGTGGTGGTGGCTGCTATGGTGGTGAAAGGGGTGTGTGGAAATGGGTTTTGCGAGTGTGAGGTGGTTATATATCTAGTGACGTGACAAAAAAACAATAATGTCAAATATATAAAATAACCTGTAATTGTAATATGCTAACGAGGTCATTCGATACACGAAAGAGACCAAATTCAAAAGTATACTGCATTAAAGTAGAAAGAAATAATTGACTACGTATAACTACAACATATGGCAAATTTAGCTCAGACGATACACTCCAACCACCAAGTTTAGCTTTTACTCATTTTTCTTCAAATTCGTCACACATACTCGAATTATACGCAGAGGTGTTCAAAAAATCCAACTGACGAACCGAACCAGCCAGCTCAATCCGAAACCAAAAAAACCAGCTAATCACGGCTCTGTTTCAGTTTTATTTTAGATATCTGCGGTTAACCGAACCGTGGATAATATATTAATATACATTTTTTTTAACTAAATATGCAAATAACTGTACAAGTATTAATTATTTTATCGCACTACTTTTATTGTATAAAGATTTTTTTTTGCTTGTAATGTAAACATTTCTAATCATTTATGTGTAAAAATAGATTAATGTGATCGTAATCTATAAATTTCGCATAAATATTTTTTGAGGATTGATTCGCACACCATCTTTTTAATATAAAAACACCATTTTTTATAAGCTGTATAGCACACCATACAATATTGTAATGTACAGATTGTGGTGAAAGAATAAAAAGTTGTGATGTGCGAATCAACCCCATATTCTTTTGTTAGTATGTTATGTATGAATATTTGAATACAATTATTGTAACGGAATAGCTTTTATATGACTTTTATCTATTTAATGTCATTTAGTTTCATCAAAATGACATTTTGCATTCTAGACGTGTTATTGCTTATACGATTATACTTTTAAATGGTTCACCATGACTCGAATCGCGGGTAACCGCACGTCCGGTTACCCGTCTAGTACGGTTCGGTTTCGGGTAGTAAAATTAATTACCCGTCTTGCGATGGATAAACTTTTAAATGATTAACCGTGACTCGAGCCGCGGGTAACCGCTCACTTCGGGTACCCGCACGTCCGGTTACCTGTCTAGTACGGTTCGGTTTCGGGTAGTAAAATTAATTACCCGTCTTGCGATGGATAGTTTAAATTGTCCAACTAATCAAACCAAAGTGTCCCCTGAACACCCCTACTTATACGGAGTAGTTGACTGTGTTTGTAATATAACCCTTTGCATGTTCTAACTCTTTTAACAAAATATAGAAACTATGGTGTTAAAACGAACCATTTCATGAACAAAACTAAGACTATTAACATTTTTCATACAAATATAAAATGTTAGATATTTTGAAGGAAAAAAAAGCCCACGGTGGTCCAAAATATGTAATTGGACATCACTATTTGAAGAAAAAGTCCTACAACTAAATACTAATCCATTAAAGAGAAATAAAAGTTAAACACGCATATTATGACTTTTTCTTAAAATTTGTTCATTCCATTTCCACAAATTGACAAAAACTAAAAATAAAATAAATAAATAAATAAATAAAATTTAGCCTCCTTAAAAACTAATTACGCATATAGAAAAAGGGTAGGCATAGAGAAAAAGGGTAGGATTAAAAATAAAAAGAATGAAAAGTACTAGCAATTATAATTACACATTTGAGAATTGAGATGCATCTATTTTAGTTAGATACATCTATATTCATTTAGACTCATCACCTTTCGTTTTGAAATGAAAAAGATAAAAAGTAGCACTGGGACAACATTTGACATGTAAATGATGAAAAATATATAAGATTGACCTAATTTGATGAAATTTATCTAATATATGTATATACATCTCAACTTGAGCTAGAAAATACCTTAAAATGCAATAAATAAATAAAAATGTATATAATTTAAGTCGATGCATCTCGAATATATGCTTATACTTACTTTTTTTTAAAATAATTTTTTTATCCAATTAGTTGCCAAAATAAATTTATGTAACTACAATTTAAATTTGTCGCCATTTGAATATGAAAAATCATAAATAGTAAAAGAGAAATGTACACATAAATTAGCATAACACAAAGTTGTTTTAAGCTATAAAATTTTTGTGTCCAAGAAGAGACATTCTTTATACTAAATTACCAATATAAATATTAAATATCATATCCTTGATGAAATTCCATAGTTTTCATTTAAAATCATACCCCAAAATTCTAACAATGAGGCTTGTGCTGCAATGGCTTTTCCTCTTTGTTGCTACCTTGACCTCAAAAACATTAAGTACGCCTAATAAGACTCCAAGGCTTAGTCCTTTCGATCCGTTTTTAAACGAATACACTGATCTCACAAATCTTAGTGACGACGTCGAAGTCTTCTTCTATAATCAAACTATCGATCATTTTAACTACAAGCCGGAAAGTTATGCTACTTTCCACCAACGGTATTTTATCATCTCTAAATGGTGGGGTGGTGCTAAAACGAATGCACCAATTTTCGTTTATCTTGGTGCTGAACAATCCTTAGATAATACGCCTTCGTCCATTGGATTAATGTATGAGAATGCACCTAGTTTCAAAGCTCTTTTGGTCTATTTAGAGGTACGTATATAGTATAGCTAGCATTAAAAAGTCTTTTTTCTCAATGTGTTACTGATATGCTGTATTTACATGTATCTTTTGTGTATGACGCTAGCATCGATTTTATGGGAAGTCAAATCCAGTCGGGTACGTCGATGGAAGAATCAGTGAAAAACAAAAATGTGCGCGGGTACTTCAATTCTGCTCAAGCCTTGGCAGATTATGCCGAGATACTTGTGTATCTCAGGGAGAAGTTACATGCACATCATTCTCCTATTATTGTTATCGGAGGATCCTATGGTGGAAGTAAGTTGGTCATCATATCTAACCTAAAAATTCTGTATTTTTTAACGTTTTTCAAACCATGATCTTAATTAACGTACGTAAGTCAATATTTGTAGTGCTTGCTTCATGGTTTCGTCTGAAATATCCACATATCGCGCTTGGTGCTCTAGCTTCATCGGCTCCAATTCTATACTTCGATGATATCACTCCTCAAGATGGATATTATTCGATTGTTAGCAAAGATTTCAAGGTATGTTAACATTTTTTTTTTCTTATTTTCTAGCTTCGAAAAAAACTATCTTCTTGGAAAATCTAAAATAAATATGATTGTTACAGGAAGTAAGTGAAAATTGTTACACCACAATAAAGAAATCATGGAGTGTGATTGATAAAGTTGCTTCGAGGCCAAATGGTCTGGCAATTCTTACCAAAAAATTCAAAATTTGCTCGTAAGTTATACTTAGTACTATACGTACAGTTAATCTATTGCTTATATTTGGTTATTCTGAAACTAATTTAATTTATTTCTGAAGGTTATTAAAGGATTCTTCTGAGCTCAGGAACTACTTAAACAGCATGTATGCTGGTGCGGCTCAATACAATTCTCCACCAACGTATCCAACAACCATAATTTGTAAAGGTATTGATGGAGCAAGCAACGTCACTGATAATATTCTTGATCGAATTGTTGCGGGAGTTAGTGCATATAGGCCTCCTTCGCCTTGCCATAACCTGACACAAACACCTGGTGAAACATCTATCGGATGGGGTTGGCAAGTAAGTAAATTCTTATAATTGCGTCACAACATTGTTTGATACTTTACATTTATTACAAATTTTCTTCTAGATTATCTGATATTGTAAGCATAGACATGTAGTGAAATGGTGATACCCATTGGCGTAACAAGTAAGACTAGCATGTTCCCAATCTCGCCTTACGATCAACAAGAGAACAACGACTATTGTAAGTTGGTGTATGGTGTCGCACCTCGACCTCATTGGGCTACAACTTATTATGGTGGTCATGTAAGTACAGTTTTAATTTTCATTTATCGATTTTTATCAATTTTCTGTATCAATGTATGCGATTCATTGTGCATTTTATCTATAACATTTTAGGACATAAGGATGGTGCTAAGCAAGTTTGGAAGTAACATCATCTTATCGAACGGTTTAAGAGATCCTTATAGTAGCGGAGGGTATGTAACTTTGTAAACTAAATTTGCGTATTTGGATACAAATATAATTCTTGATTATGCTAGTGAACAATGTATCGACATACCACTACACATAGTAGTGGACTAGTGGAGGGTACGTAGCTTGTAAATTAACATTGCGTTTTTGTAACATATCATAAAGCATGCCGAAAAAGGCCAAGCGAAAAAGGAACTACACTAGCTTGAAATAATGATTGTAATGCTATCTTCTATTTTACGTTTTAGGGTGTTGGAGGATATATCAGAGAGTATATTGGCCATTAAAACAACCAATGGTACGTTTCCATACACATATGTCAATGTAAACATTAAATCAATTTCATACACTAATGCACTTGCAAAATGTTAACGTAAACATTAAATCAATTTCACTATAGCTAGTTACATGCTTTCGATGCAGGTTCACATTGTTTGGACATATTACCCTCGCGTAAAAGTGATCCTGAATGGTTGACTAAACAACGAAAGGATGAAGTGAAGATCATGAGAAAATGGTTGAGAGAATACTATCGTAATCTTCGTATGCTAAAGCAATGATCGATCGATATTCATTTGATATGATCATATTTAAATGAAAGAAAAACTTCTTAAGGAACAAATCATTTGATGCTTATTATGAATTATGTCATCAAAGAAGATTTGTCAACTATGTTTCATTGTGATTGTGGTTTTCTACCAGGACACATATGAGTATATGATATGTTATGTTTGATATCATTTTCATTACTTTATTGAGGACGAAAAGTTTATATAAAATTTGTTAAAATCATCTTACTATAGATGAAAAAGGCTTCTTTTTGTGGGCTATGTTTTAGATAAAAGCCTCGTGAGCTGGTCTCACTTAATCACTCCAATAAGACAGTAGTTACAATAAAACTTCTATAAATTAATACTCGATAAATTAATAACCTTGATAAAATTAATAATTTTTCCAGTCCTAACTTTGGATCAGTACAAATTTGGACATCAATCGATAAAATAATTAGATAATAATTTTTTTGAAACCTCAGTGTATATATTGGTCCCAACTACATATAAATTAATTATTACTTAAAAATTTCACAATTTCTTCAATTCCTTGAACCTCGTAACATTCATCAGTATACATTCATTAATTTTTCAATGCCTTTAATTCATAAAATACTAATTGTAACTTGTTTTTAATTTATTTTTTATCTCTAAATAGCATACATTGTAACTAGTATATTAGACTTGAAAATTTAAAGATTATACATAAAACCTTTTTAAATTAATAAATTATTAATTTATCTATAATAATATCTCGCTAAATTAATAAAAATATTATGGTCCTAACATCATTAATTTATAGAGGTTTTATTGTTCTAGTTATTACTATGCAATTCTTTTATTTGCTATTTTTAATCATCTTTTTTAAAGGTTTATTAGTATGAAACAAATATTAATAAATTCTTAAATATAGTTTTCTAGAAAGAGAACTGATTTGGTATGACTAAGAGCAAGTGTAGTGGTAACGTTGAAGGGGGCGTTAAGCCTTGATTAACCCACGTTAAGGTGCGTTAGGTGTTGTAGCATGTGGCGTTAAGGCTGCGTTAACGCGAGACGTTAACCCTTTAACGTCACGTTAAGGCTTTTTCTTTTTTTTCTTTTTTTTCTTTTTTTTAAAAATTTTTTTTTGACACTTTTCACCCCTATGAACTTTTATATATTTTGAAAGCAAGATATTGAAAATTACAAAACACCCCCTTATTTCTTAAACGGTATAGTAAAATAACGATACGATTCATTAAATTTCAAATACAATACACGAAAGTGAAAACATACGAAACGTAAAATAACGATACAATTTATATAGATTTGTAATTCTCGATTAGATCTGACTTCTCCTCCCACACTTGCAACACTTGTTCCCTAACCATTTACAAGGCGATTTGAAGTTGCAGATCCATTTCATCATTTCTTAATAGAGTTTCTAGCCCGACACTGATAATTGGATGGTCTTGAGGAAGCTCACGTAACCTTTCGACCTCAGGAGCACGATTATGCATCTGCATTATAAAACGAGTTATCTCACCTAGCAAATTGTTAACCAACTTGAGTTCCTTCTCTTGTTCGTTGCGTAATCAGGAAAGAATAGATGTTTGCACCTCAGCTAGTTCGTTTGCCATTTTATGTGTGTGTTAACAGTATTGATATTTGTGTGAGGAAATATCGTTTTGATAAACTGGCATTTATAGGGGGAAAAGTAGCCGTTAAGCAAAATAGCTGTTGGAAAAGTAGCCGTTAAGCCTTTTATTCAATTTCAAATTTAAAACAACATTACACCAAGTTACAAACGATACAGGAAACAAATACACACGATACGGAAAATAGAAAGACACGATACGGAAATACTTAACATAAAACACCATTACACAGAGTCTCTATCCCATGCCCACGTGTTTCTCAGAATGAACCACACATGTTGATAATATATCCCTCTCCCATAGCGTTCATGATAAATTCGTTTTGCATTGCTGAGACGACAAGGGTCTTCACTTGTAAGCAGCAACTCTTTGTAAATATCATTATACCTATGACATTCAAGGTTAATTCTACTCCAGTGAGCCGTAATACTATTTTTATTACGGTGCTCACCATCAGTCTGATCATTGAATCTTTGTGTGACTTCATTCCAAAAAGAACGTCCATTCACAAGGTCTCTAGAATCGTGAACTTCAAGCCATACGTTACCTAGCAAGTATTCTTTCTTCCATTGACCAACGATTATTCATTGTGAAATGCTTTAGGAGTTTGTGAAGAATACTATTGTATGGTGGGTTATTTATAGGGGATGATAGAATTTTGAAATTTGAAAATTATAATTCAAATTTGAAAACCGAGCGGGATAAAAATTAAATTTCAAAATTCAAATTTCAAAACCAAGCGGGATCTTTCAAGCATTTAAAAGTTCGTGGGCGGGATTGTTTTAAACATTTAAAATTCAAATCAATGGGAGGGATTTATGAGCTTATTTAACACCCATTCAAAGCTAATTATTGGTCACACCCATTCACATATAATTCTCACATAAATCATACATAATTCACAAACAATTCTCTCAAAACAATGTCTCATAACAATACTCCAGATAACGACTCAGTTTATAACACCCCACCCGAAGATCTTTTCCCGGTTTTCCCATACGACAATGAACCACAAAACAATCAACCACAAGATTTGTTTCCTGTCTTCCAATATGACAATCCACCACAGAACACTCCACCGGAGTTTCTTTTCCCACCGGTAAACAATCCACCCCACTACAATCCACGGGCAAACCTTCCACGTGCATTGACTGATGAAGAACTATTCTTGCAAGATATGCAAGAACTGTTACGTGTTGAAGCAGAGGAAGAATGTGAAGCAAGGGAGCGTGAGGAGTACTTAAGATTTAAACAGGCTCGGAGAGACCGTCGTTGTGAATGGCGAATAGAAAATGGACTAGACCGTGTGCCAACGAGTGAGGACGATTCGAGTGCTTCGAGTCACGAGGGCTATGTGTCGGATGATTCGTTTTATTGATTCGTAGTTTTATATTTAATTATCGTAGATCTATGTTTAATTATCATAGGTTTATGTTTAATTATCGTATTTTATGTTTCATATTTGTTGTAGTTTGTTTAATGTATGTTTAAATTTTAAGTATTAATATAAGTTGTGTTTTATTAGTTATTAAATGAAATATTAGTTTTAGTTGAGGGTTGAATTTGAAAATAGTTGAGTTAAAGCTGAGTTATTGTTGTGGGTGTTTTTTCCTGAGTTAAGGTTAATGTGTTAAAGCTGACGTGGAGCTGACGTGGTACTGAGTTATAACTTAACTCAAGTTATTGATGTGCTTGTTTTAAAAAAAATTAATTTTGAGTTTAAATTTACATGTTAACATTATGTTGATTGCAAGCATTTCTTAACAAACTGATAAATTATTGACACACAATGCATGTTTATATTCATCCTAATCGTTTATCTAGGGAAATAAAGAAACAAAGATATAGACATTGTGTAACCAAATAGTGTATACTGCTCTCTCGAATAGGCGTCGACGTGTTGTTGAAAATCTATATATTTTTTTGGATAATTCATTAAATACCCCAGCTGCCGAATGCTTTTGCTTTTCTGGATGAAATATTTTGCATTTGCTTTTCTAAACCAGTTGCCC
Organism: Artemisia argyi; assembly: GCA_030686995.1. NCBI lineage: Eukaryota > Viridiplantae > Streptophyta > Magnoliopsida > Asterales > Asteraceae > Artemisia > Artemisia argyi. Next base: position 65,314 of record JARVZY010002548.1, read on the forward strand.
TGGGGCCAACCATGTGTCGTCATTTGTCCTACATGAAGTACACCAGTTGCCCAAGAAGTACACAAGTTGCCTTACTTTGTAATCCGTAAAGTCACACTTGTCACTTGCAGATTTTAGTTGACCAAAAAGTACAGATTGCACTGGTCTAAAAAACAAAAGATTCAGTCCAGAAAAGCAAAAGTATTAGGCAACTGAGAAATTTTCAGAATTATCCTTATATTTATTTATTTATTTATTTTTTAAATTTAAACTTTTTAACCAGCTCTTAACGGTAATATCTGATAGCTAGATTTAGACCTGAAACATCTTAATAAAACAAACACACCCTTAAATAAATATCAACTTTATTGTATAAATATCGCCAGTATTGTTGCATTTTCCACAAGTCAATGACTTTTAATCTTTGTTACATAATCGAGGTTGATTTTGTGCATTGCATTTCTAATTCCGTCCTTTATGCCGTCTGTATTTTTGTTGTAACTCAGCTTTTGTATCATAGTTAGCAAGTCAAGTCAATTAATTGACCGTTGCAAATAGCTATACCATAAGTTACAAGCATCTATTCTCACTCCGAAGATATATAGACAAACAACGATACATGTTCAAAACTTCACTTTCAGCTACTATTAAATACGAATATTGTCGTAAATCTTACACTATATAAGTTCAGCAGAAGTCGAACGAAATATTATATCGTACTCCAATTATAACAACAATGGCTCAACTAATATCTTTTCTTTCAAAGTTGTGTTTAATCATATTGATAGCGGTAACTTGTGTGTCTGGAAAACGTTTCAGAACAACCAAGTTAGGCGCTAAAAGTATATTTTTGCCAACAGAGGTGAATGTCGAAACTACAAATGACTCACAAGAGTACCAAGTTTATAACTACACACAAACATTAGACCACTTCAACTTCAATCCTGAAAGCTACACAACTTTTCAACAACGGTATGTCATTTTCCCTAAACATTGGGGTGGGCCCAATGACAATTCGCCAATCTTTTTTTATGCGGGGGAGGAGACCAGCATCATGAACGATGTAAGCTATAATGGATTCGAACGTGTGATTGCTTCACGGTTTAATGGTCTTTTGATCTATATTGAGGTAAGTTTTGGTGTTAACTTACTATATTTAGCAGAAGTTGATACTTATATATTTATTTTCTTACATTTCAGCATCGGTACTATGGGACTTCAATGCCATTTGGATCAAAAGATGAAGCGTATAAAAACGCTAACACTCTTGGATACTTTACTTCAGAACAAGCTTTAGCAGATTACGCTCAAATAATCATTGATGTTAAGAAGAATATGTCTGCAGAAAATTCGCCTGTCATAGTTATTGGAGGGTCATATGGTGGAAGTAAGTTATAATTCGAAAAATTATTGATTTTTAGCCTTAACCTCATCCGCTAAAAAAAAAAAAAAAAAAAAAAAAAAAAAAAGGTGAAAGTATCGAAACTAAAATTTTGGTACGTATAAAGTATATGGTATACAAATTGTTGCATCTCTAAGACCATACAATATACCAAATCGACCATGCTATTATATCCTGAATTTGTGCTCACTTTTGACACGTAATTGTTAATCTATTGTTATTTTAAATTAGTGCTCGCTTCGTGGTTTCGACTGAAATATCCGCACATTGCCTATGGAGCATTTGCGTCGTCAGCTCCAATCCTCTATTTTCTGGGACTAACTCCTGAAAACGGATATGCTTCTGTTGTTTCAAAGGACATCAATGTAAGTAATGAGATCAAAGAAAAAAAAAATCATTCGAGTACTTATAGTGATGGCTTCAGATTTGGAAAATCTGCTAACTAAAACTAGTTTTATATGCGTAGATTACAAGTACGACTTGCTACAACACGATAAGAGAATCATGGTTTGAAATCGATAGAGTTGCTGCTCAACCGAGTGGTCTTTTAAGCCTCTCTCAAACGTTTAACACATGCTTGTAAGTTGTATCAAATTAAAACTTTTTCATTTTGTTCATGTTATTTTGTATTACATTAGATGTCTAAATTTATAATCGGATTATGAAGGCCAATGAACACGACGACTGAGGATCTTAAGTACACTATTAAGGTCCTATTAGATTATATGGCTCAATATGATACCCCTTCAGACAACTACTTACAAACTTTTTGCAACGCAACCGATGGTGCCAGAGAGAATACTTACATTCTCGACAGAGTCGTGGCCGGATATAGTTCAATCTATGGAACAGAATGCATGACTTTATTTGATGGAGGATTAAACAAAAAATTTGGATGGCATTGGCAGGTACGCAATGCCCGAATATTAGAAATACCATTCTAGATTTTTTAGATGTTTATAACATAGCGAAACCAAAATTGTGCCACGTATATACATCAAATAAGGTCTAAATAGGTATTTTTTTGGTTACAAAGTCATGTACAGAGATGGTAATGCCAATGGGACATGGAGAAAATGATACAATCTTCCAAGCAGATCCGTTCGACTTGGACAAATACACCAAGGAATGCCAACAAGTCTTTGGTGTCACACCGAGACCTTATTGGGTACCCATAGAGTTTGGAGGTTATGTACGTTAAGTTTCTCTTCTATCCTTCGTTAAATAATTTTTTGGCTATAAGCATTTTATAAGTAAAGTTTGCACAACTTTATATCATGTTACCAGGGTATAAAAACCGTGCTCGAAAAGTTTGGAAGCAACATTATCTTCACTAACGGTTTACAAGATCCATATAGTTCTGGAGGGTATATTTTCTTGTAACCTAATGTACCTTATAAGCTTTGTGATATAAACTTGTTCAAAATATTAAGATTTTTATTTTATTGTTTATTTATTTATTTATTTCTTTTGCAGAGTTCTTTATAACATATCAAAGACAGTGGTAGCTCTTTATACCGAACAAGGTAAGTAATGTTTGGAAAACCAATATATTTATGCGTTCAAGTCATGTTATAAACAAATATGTGATTTATGCGAGTGTGTAAGAACTAAGAATGTATAATATAAAGGGTAATAATTTAAATAAGTGTCATTAGTTTAACTTCAAAAAATTAATTTTTAAAAACTAGCTATGGATTTCACAAATCGTTTGGAAAAGATTAGTGAAATCGCAAATTAGTAACTAATGAATTGCGAATATTAATTTTGAATATCAAAAAGAGTTGTAAATTATAACTTATTTCGCAAATTATGAAATATTTTGCAAATTAAGAATTCATTTTGCAAAATATGAATTGGTTTCGCAATTTAATAACTTTTCACAAATTTAGTTATTTTCATTTGTATTAAACCTTAACTTTTGTGACTTTTCAATGCCTCACACCACTTGCGAAGTGGAGGGCTATTTTGTCAAACCCTTCAAAAGTGACTAAAAATCTAAACTTTAATCCTTTAAGTGATTAGCATTTTAAATAACTAATTTGCATATTTCCTTTGAAAAATTAACCCAAAAATAATTAAAATCATAAGACTAGCCGTTTACTTCGCAACAAGAAACCCCTCTTTAACCCCCCAACTTCCTAGCTAAGCGGGTCATGGACGTGAGACCAATGAATTAATATTAGACAATTATTTTTTCATCAAAATAAAAAACCCCACTTTCACATTTTAAAAAAAATAAAATAAAATATCTTTAAAATGGTAAATCGTCAAGTAAAAAAAAATGCACTATCGCGACGAACATTTTTTAATCTTTTAGTAGACGGGCATTTCAATATACTTTTGATATATATATATATATATATATATATATATATATATATATATATATATATGCTTTATTTTCAAAACCCTGTTAAGTGCGGGAACTACGAGCACTCTAATTTTATATTAGAAAACATGCATGTTCATATAAAACCATTTTGCATTGATATACTGCACTTAACAGAGTTTTATATGAACATGTATGTTACGCATGCATGTGTATTAAGGTGTATGTAAGAAAACATACATGTTTTATATAAACATACATGTTTTCTAATGCAAAATTGGAGTTCTTGCAGTTCCCGCACTTAACATGCTTCTGAAAATAAAGATACACTATATATATATATATATATATATATATATATATATATATATATATATATATATATATATATATATATTTGATTTTTGTTTTTCAATTACATTAGGAAAAATCACATGACGTAACTGAGAAAAAAATATATCGAACAAAAGTTCGTTGAAAGTTTATATAGAAGTGCCCATTTATAGAAAGATGATTTAATTCTCGTTGCGATAGTATGATTCATTTTACATAACGATTAACTGTTTGTGAGATATTTAATTCTAAAAAAAAAAAAAAAAAAAAAAGAGAGATTAAAATGAGGGTTTTAATTTGATAAAAAAATGAATGGGTTTGATTAGTTCTTTAATAAATTTTTGGTCTAGATTGAACTTTCCTCTTTATGTATAGTCATATGTCTTCCTATTTTCAATTTTTGTTTCAAACCATATACACTGGTTTGATATAATTAAATCAATCACTTATTTTATAGTTTGCCTCATACCTCGTGCTTACGGGATTAGGTATTGTTGTTGTTCTACTCATTTTAATAGTTTGGTCAATTTGGTGTAGCTCGAAAGGTTTCTTTTCATTATTTCGTGACACATTTTATTCTCTATTTTAGGACATCATTGCTTGGACTTGGATACTCCAAACGCTACCGACCCGGACTGGTTAGTCGCTCAGAGAAACTCGGTGATCAATATTATAGAAGGATGGCTCTCAAAATACACGACCCCTCAAGGCTAACAAAAGACACACATCAATGTGCCACACCCTCTTGGTATCAGTTGTTTCTATGTTACGTCAATATTAACTATATACAAAATAATGACGATATGTAACAAATGTCTTGTGGCTTATGTATTGATTTTAATAATATTCAAATAGTATGGTATTGAGTCTTATCAACCTATTTTAAGGAAGTTTGAAAGAATTAGTTTCCATTTTAGTAGCTTTAGCAAGAGGAATGACATCATAACCAAGAACAGCATAATCTCGGTTTCTCCATTTCAGAAAATGGAAGGAAACAGATGCATCGTCTTAAATACTAGGCGAGTACCTGCGCATAGCAGTGGTTCTTAGCGGCAGATAATTAACGATATACGATATTATAGTAAGTGTTTCGTATAACGTTCTAAATTTAAATGTGAAAAGATCAAAATGAAATTGCAAACGGTCGTAATATGTAATAATTCAACTATAGCAAAATTTCTTAAAAAGTATCAAACGACATATAAAAATATTTAATAAGAAATAGAAAGAAAACATTACATCAATTATGATACACTAACTAAAAATACACGTTACTCATCGTGAAAAAAAAAAAAAAACAAAAAAACTTATCATGTAAAACTTCTTGATACATGATATTTGAGGTGTAGATTCCTGCTTGACGGAACTCTTGACTGCCATAAAAAAAATAATCAAGTTGTGTCAAAGTTTTGTGGTTCTCATAATATTGCATGTGAAACATTTATTAAACCCAAAACCACTAAACAATAAATCCATTTTCTAACCTAAAAGTCATCATCAATGTTCCTTTCATTTTGCATTTCCATTATTTTTTGTAATGAAACGATTTATTGGATGAATAATGGATAAATAGTGTGTTTATATAAGCAATACGCAATAAGCAATATTAAACTTGATTTTTCCCTTTTCCCGCCTTAAAAATTATGTGTTTGTAATCGAAATTCTTGTTCAGGAATGCATAATACTTTCCTTTCATATGTGTTTCATTCATTTTTGACGCTTCTTTCCTTTTTTATGTGTTTCATTGATTTTTTACAGTTTCCTTTCATATGTATTTGACTTTTGAATTATAATCTTTAGTGAATGGTATATCTGTGTATTGTCCAACTTTTTGTATTTGAAAGTGTATTTCAATGTTTGACCAAAGTTTCAAGGTTTCACTTTCAAGTTTGGCCATGCACCCGTTATATGTAGTATAGATATGTCATCTAAAAGTTTCGTTGTTAGTTATTACTAGTTATAATACCTGTGCACGCACATGATATTTAAAATTTCTTTTTGATCATATATTATTATCGATTAAGAAATGAATCATTTAACATTTTTCAAATGGTTTTACTTTGTGGACTAAAAATAAAAAACCACATGTATATATGTTATAATCTACTTATTATTTTAGCAGAATACTTTTGGATTAATAATAATATTTTATTATTCAAGCAAAATCACATGACGATACTTGACTATATGCTTTTAGTTTTGCTAACCCGTGATATCAATTTACGATGTGTTTTGTAATTGTGGTATTTCTTTTACTTATGTTTTTGTTAAAATATGTAGCATATTTAGATAGCTTGAAGATTGATTCATTTCTTTGATTATGAATAACCCTCATACCATGCTTACCAATGTACCTTTTTATTTGAAAAATTGTATTTTCATAAGTTTGTGCTATTTACTTCTCATGTTTGATCATAAAATCAACAAATTAACATAGATGCTTATGCTATAGCTTCTTTATTACATAAAGAAAAACAAAAAAAGATTTAATGGTATAATACGTTTATGTATAAGGTATAAGAATAATTTTTCTGTGAGACCGAACTATATAAGGAAATTATTATTATTACTTGCATAAGTAAAAATTGTAAATGCATGGAAAAAACGGCAAAGAGTACATTCGCAAGTCTTTTAGGATTGTTTGAATCCTTACCAACCTTTCACTTTAGTGCAACTTTGTTCACAATTAGCCTAAATCATCAAGGTAAAAGACTCCTAGAGTTAACTACATTTTTGGTCCTCGTGGTTTACTGGGTATAACGGTTTTGGTCCAATAGTTTAAAATGTAACGGATCCAGTCCAAGATCCGACGACCCGTAACACTTTTGGTCCAATTTTCGTTGACTGTTAGTTTGACTAGTTAAAAAAGCATGAAATGACTAAAATACCCTCGGATAATGATGTACAATGACTAAAATGCCCTTTCCTTCCTTATTATTATTATTATTATTATTAAAACATATCAAATCACCATGTTCCAAATCACAAACACAATCTGTTCAAAAAAAAAATACAAACACAAAACTAAAACAAGAACACACGAAAACAAATCCAAACCATTTTCCCCTTCAAGATCATACGAACACAAACCTTTCAATCATACAAATCATCACCATCCTTACAACTCCTAAAAAAAAACACACGAACGCAATCACACTTTTGTAGTCACTCATCTTGACTCAACCACCCTTATCTCTCCTTTTGTAGTCACTCATCTTCACTCAAATCTGAAACTCAATCCTGAATCCTCACAATCACTTCTCAACTCACAACAACAATTAACTACAACCCTCAAACCTATCTCCAGATCCACAACAACAAAGATTCGAACTGGAAATTCAAAAAAAAAAAAAAAGAAAGAAAAAGAAAAAAAAACGGGTCTTAGTTTTTCTCCTCTCTATACGCGGATTATTCTTAAAACAAATGCACAGAAGAAAATCATCATAGATCTTAAACGAACAACAAAATTAAACCTACCCGAGATCTGTTAAAAGATCTTGAAGCCATGGTCTTTGTGTGGTTCGAAGAACAGAGGGTGTTTGGTGGTGATGTCGTGGAAGAGAGTGAGGAACTAAATGTGAAAGTAGTGTGTGGTAGCTAATGGTAGATGCAGAGTTTGTGTTTGTATGATGGTGATGATTTAATTTGAGAAGTGAGAGAAGAGATGGATTTATTTTGAGATTGAGAGTGATAGAAGTGATAAAAAGTAGGTGGTGATGATTTATTTTATGTTTATGTTTTTGTATTTGTGTTTGAGTATTTGTGTTTGTCTTTATGTATATGTGTTTGTGTAGGCAGCAACAAACACCCATGTTTAATAAAATATGTGAATTGACACAAATACCCCTAAAATTAACGGTCAAACATAGTCAATTTAACGGAGCAACAAAAATTGGACCAAAAGTGTTACGGGTCGTCGGATCTTGTACTGGATCCGTTACATTTCAAACTATTGGACCAAAACCGTTATACCCGGTAAACCACGAGGACCAAAAATGTAGTTAACTCAGACACCTATATTTTTAGCCGTTGGTTGACACCTATAGTGTTATCAATGACAACAAACACCTGCTAAGTTTCATTAACTCATTCAAAGAGACCTGCTAAGAATTCCTACCATAAAATTTTTCATATAGGCAATAAAACACATCTTTGGTGCTTTAGAATACATTCATGTATTATCTAAATTAGCAACTCAACTTAATTATACATTCATACCTTGAGCAGGCGTAGATAATCCTTCCACGACAATCATGTGTTGATACTTAATCCTCTTCTAAAAAACGCACACAACAAATTGCTTTGCATTTTAGTGTGCGCGATAAGATCATAAAACTGCAAACACCACTAACATGTTGCATTATAGTGAGGATAACAACAAAGTTAGTCCTAACATCAAATTAGAAAACTTCATATTAGAACTAAAGGGGTGTTTGGTTATGCTTATTGGCTTATTCAATTACTATAACACAATAAGTTTATGATGAAGTTTTAACCTTTTTGAGAAACTTAATAAAAAAACTACTGAACTCCAACTAATTCTATTATAGCTTAGTATGTTTATAATAAAAACACAAATATTAGGTGTAGAAGTTTTCAATAAAACATTAAAAAAATGTTACTAAAAGTTGGTGTGTATAAAAAAAAAGTTACTAAAACTATTAGCTAGATAAGGCATAAGTCAAAGTTCTGTTGAGGTCTCTTTCCGATTCTATTCAGAAGCAAAAAGATGTTAACACATAAATCATAAGTATAGAAAAATGGTTGTATCTCACAACCATGATTATCATTTATCAACTCAATAAAATTATCGCAGTATAGTAACGTAATAACCTAATAAAAAACTATATATACTTGCTTAGTAATTGTCATGTACATACTTTTAATTCCTTTACAACAACTAACTATTACGTTTTTTTTTTTAAATTTTAATTCTTATTTTATTTTAATTTTTGATGAAACATCACGTCAATGAATAAAGTTAGGTTATCACCCACATAGTTTTTTTTTTTTTTTTTTTTTTTTTTTTTTTTTTTTTTTTTTTTTTTTAGGAGGTGATTGTTATCAAATAAGGATTGTGATACGTGCATTTTTTTTTTTTTTTTTTTTTTTTTTTTTTTTTTTAATTTAAGGAGAACACCTTCATTAAACAATAACTATCTAACCCATATTTTTTTTAATAATAATAATTAGCTTTGTATAACGTTTTTAACTTACAGACACGTTGAGGTTGAGGTTGATATTGTTGTTTAACTTTAACTATTGATATCATGTTGTATAAAATGTGTGAGTTTAGTAGCACATAATGAGTGGTCAAACTTGATAAAGTTAAATTATGCTCCATAAAGTTTTTAAAATGTTTTTATGGATATCCATATATAAATTTCAAATAACAATTTCATGAGTCGTTATTATAAGTTGAATCGCGTATATTTATTTTCATATCAAACTAACCCGTGCTTAACATTTGATATTTATTTTCCCGTTACTAATAATTTAGCCGTATTTAATATTCAAACCCGTGTACGCATAAATTAATTTTTAAATAAAATAACATGAGTCCTTATTTAAAAAAATATTCTAGAAAAGTCTAAAACTGACATTAGTTTAAAAAATATTTAACGTGTATTACAACTAATTCGCATATTTATCAAATTTTGTAATTTTAATGGATGAAAGTTTAAAAACTAATACTAATACTCATGTAATTTTAAACAAAGTTAATATTATAAAGTATTGGGGGTATGAAGTATAAAGGGTTATTCGTGTTTTTTATAAAGTTATCAAAAAAACATGGAAACTTGTAATTTTACACTTTGCTCTATATAAATTATTTAAAATTCAAACACTAAAGTTTTATTAATTACTTCCTCTTTTTTTTAAGTTTTTGTTTTCATAAATTTGACACCTATATTTTTATACATTTTTTTTTCTTAATAATATTTCTCCACAAAATTTATTAAGTTTGACCAAAATCAATTTAATTTTGACTTTTTATTGACCAATCACGTTGCTCGATTTCGCCTAGGTGGCAAAATCGAGCTCTGCTATTGGTCCAAATTTTTTTTTCAATGAGAAGGGATTTGCAAAAACACTCCGAAATGATGTAATTCTTTTATTATAAAAATAAGGTCTTTTCTGAGTAGAAATTTTGATTTTATCACATTCAAAATCGCATCTACTTTAAGTACCAGTAATATTTCTTTTTTGGGTCATCCTCTTTCTTCTTGTTTCCAAGAGAAGAGGAGAAAATCTCATGTTGGGTTAAACTATTGTGTATTAAATTAATGAGATTTGCCATCGATAATGGTTAAAGCTAAGAAGGATATTAAAAAAAATAAATAAAAATAAAAAAATAAAAAAGACATATATGCATTACGTATATTAATCAAGGTTAATCGGTGCCCGCCCATTGGTGCATATTTTCATAATCAGCTTTAATTTTAAATTAGTTTATGAATGACAATGTCTTAGCGGCACACATTTTTTTGTTTTTTTTTTTTTTTGTTTTTTGTTTTTTTTTTTTTTTTTTTAATGGCGAGTTAGTAGTTAGTGATTCGAGCCCACAGTGACATCCAATTGGGCAGTATGCAAGCATCGAACCTTTCTCTTTAAGGGATAAACCCCACTCCTGCTTCTATTTTTTTGGGCCCCTGAATCTTAGCGGCACAATTAACATGCGTCTTACGATACCTTGCCATGTAGTAGATGTGCTACATGGTTTCATTAGCTAATGCGTGTAGATTGCATCATTAAATGATAAAATACATATAGGCCGGCTGTTGCACCTGTCTAAAAGATGATTCTAAAGACCGGTTTGCATCGTAATAAATGGTCTATTTGTGAATTAAAAAAAATGGCAACCCCAAACAGCCCTTTTAGAATAGTTTCATCAAGTAATCCAAACAACCCTCGTTATGAGCATTTTAAGTAAGTAGATTGCTTATGGAAAATGCTTACAAAGAGGGACGTTTGGAAGTGCTTATTGAGACAAGTTATAGAAGAGGTTGTTTGGGATTTCTTATTAAATTTGATTCTTGCACTCAACAAAATTTTAAATGCAAAGAAACATACATAACCATTAAAGTAACTTACAAAACAGGAGATTAAATACTTGAGAAAAATCACTAGGTTGCTCTTATTAATTAACAAATAAACATTTTAAGGTAAATTGCAAATTTCGTCCCAAATGTTTGTCAAAATTGCAAATAATACACCAAGAGAAAAAATTGGCAGTTTGCCACAGAGAGCTAAAGTTGGGTGCAAAATAGCCACCTAGAGCTAACGGTCGTTAATACTTCTGTTAGTCTAGGTCAAACATTTATGAATTGACTAATATACCCTCGTCTTCTTTCCCATTTTTATTTTCTTTTTAATTTGCACAACAAGCACCACCACACAACCACCATCATTACCACCACACAACAAGCACCACCACATGACCACCATCATTATCGATAATTTAATGTTACAATGACGAATTCCAGTAACTTTGACTTCAGAAAGAAGCTCATTTGATATTAAAAGGTCAAACTTTGACTCAATAACCAAGATTTTGGTATTTTTGATGCTATATAGACAATGTATATGCATTGACGACGGAGCTTCAATAAGGTGTTAGTTTATGGACATTATTTTAGTAGTCGTATGTTAGGATCGAACTCGAGATCACGGGATTGCACACTTTACGTATGAGACTCGATGTTTAAATAATTAATATAAAATTTTATATTATTTAATTCACAATAAACGACTAAAGAGCGTTAGGTAATTAATGGAATTGACTAACGGTTGGTAAATGTCAACGGGATACGAAGAAAATAAAACAAGACAAGAGAAGGTTCTAGAAATCTTACTCATGGCCAAACAATGGAATCCCACATCGGAAACCATTGTAAACTTGATCTCAACCATATGGGTATAAATACCTCACTATGTATTCATCCCTTGGTACACTTGATTTCAATAGAAGGTCAAACTTCTTCTTTTCTCCTCTCTTGTTCATAGGTCGACGAGCGAAGCCCCAAGAAAAGGGATTTGCGAGTAACCTTGAACATTACAAAGTGTTTGGTAAATCTATTGTGATCAAGAACTAGCATTCATATCGAATTGCTATTAGTACGTGTGTACAAGAACGTGATATAACCACACTATTGGTTATATCTTAGATTGAATAACAAAAAGGTAAGGGGTTATTCTTACAATCCACATAAACCCTAATTAGGGTTCATAAGTTGAAGATTTGCTTTAATTGATTTTCTTGTTCGGGCTAGAATCACAAAGATGCGTTTACTATTTATTATTGATTAATTAATTACATGTTATATGATCTTGTTATAATGCTTCAGCATGTGTACTTGATGTTTATTGTTTATATTTAATGATTGTCATGTTATATAATTCCAACAGTGGCATCATGAGCCGTTATAATGTGTAATTAATTGTCGAAACGCATAAAAATTGAATCTTGATTTGTTTAGTTACATGCTTAATCGATTCTAGGGTTTTGATTAACCAAACCCTTACTTATTTTTTTTGGTCGATTTACCCATATTGATTTTTAGGATTTTGGTTTTGATTTTTAATATGATTAGAAACCCTGGGATTTTCATGTAATTGTTTATGCGTTTTAGTAAGCGATCTTGGTGCAATATGTTAATTGTTAAGTATAATCTATGAAAAATGCATGTTTGCACGGATTTTATTGTGTTTGAATTTAAATTATTTAAATTGGATATATATATATATATATATATATATATATATATATATATATATATATATATATATATATATATATATATATATATATATATATATTAAATTGTTAACTTATATCGAAACATGTATATTTATTAATAGATGTCGAATTGGGGAAGACTCCAATATTAAGTAATCAATTACGTGCTATGTGGTGTTTATTTAATTTTGACTTACGCAATCGAATTGTCGATGTATGTGGTTCTTTTTCCTTTGAAGAAGAAAGCCCTAATTGAATAAATACATTATACCAAGGTTGTCAGGATCGGGATCCTACCTAGGATCGTTTTCGGCTTCACAAGATCGGGATCGTAGGATCGGATCGGGATCGTAAGATCCTATGAAAATGTATATATTATTGTATAAGAGTTGTAGTTTTATACTTTAATATGATAAATGAATTTAAATGAATGATAAAAGAAAAAACAATAAGAAACATAAGCTTCTAGTAGGATCGGATCGTTCACGATCCTACGATCCTGTGTGCGATCCTACGATCCTACAACGATCTTGCTCCCCTCTAGATAAAAACATGGGCTTGTAGTAGGATCGGATCGTTTACGATCCTACGATCCTGCGTGCGATCCTACGGTCCTATACCGATCCTGATAGAATTAAGATCCTACTATGATCCTGCTCGTTTTTTATATGTAGGATCGTAGGATCGTACGATCCTACGATCAGGATCGCGATCCTGACAACCTTGCATTATACACCTAGTTTTGATTATTAATATGATTATTGAATTAAATTTGCATGTGGCTACATGTTTTATACATATTTAATTGTTATGTTATGTATATATGTTTATTTAGTTGTGTTATTTTTTATTATACATTACTTGTGTTTTGTTTATTATTTATGTAAGACATGTTTATAAAGGAAAAAGATTAATTTTTGAATAGAAAAATAATATTGACTAAATAAATGGCGAAATTTATTTTGGTTTTAAGAGTCATAATTTCAAAGGTTTATTGATTGATGTTTTTGTACGTAATGGTTAACTAGGCTCGACCGAAGTTTACACACTATAAGATGGGTATAAGGTTGGCTTAGCATTAAATTGTGGCCTTAGAGAGACAATACTCTGTCTTTTCGCTCGTTTGTGTGTAAATTAGACTTACCGAACAACCATTACATGTACACTTTCATCTTAAGGGTGAATTGAACACAATTCCACAATGATTATCCGAAACACTAAGCTTTAGGGCTTATGCAAAAGTACGATATAGTGGACGATAATTGTTGGTAATTCTTTAATTGGTGAACCCGATACCTCAATCAAAACTTTGTTATTTTGCTCTTAGTGAATTGGTAAATAAAATTGTTTTGTAAAACCAATGTTATGAAGTTGTATGCATGCTTCTTCATACATTATTTTGATTATGTTGGATCGATATACTCTGATCAAACTACTTTGTAGCTTGTAAGGGTTTAATAATGTTAAGTAAACTCAACACTATTAATATTGAAACACTGTTTGACCTTGTAAAGTATGCGGAATATACTAACACAAAGCTTAAGAAGAACTTTTATATTAAACCAAACTTGAACCTGCTTTGTTACACAGATTCACTAACAATCCCTAACTATTATCGACTTTATAAAGCTCTAAGACTCTTAGAACTTCGACTAAAAACTTATATCGACTAATACGTCTTAAGGCTCCTTATATAGATAACCTTAAGTCGGTTTACATCATCTACTTGAACGACAAGTAATTATCCCTAACTAATTCTAGAATATTCATACAATATTACATATTAATCCTTTAACCAATATTGCAATTAAGTCCTTACTCTTCGAAGTACTTTGAATTATCTTCAATAAGCAGTAGTACTTTGACTTTGATCTTCATGCAGCAGTACTTTGACTTTGGTCTTTAAGCAGTACTTTGAAATACAGAAGTACCTTGAACATTAATATCCCAACAATCCTCCCCTAACTTGAACTCCACTTGCTTGATTTCAAGTTTCTTTGTTATCTTTGATCTTCAAAATCTTTAATCATTTAGAAAGATTGTTTCTTTATCTCTTTATCTTTTATCTGTCATGTGTCAAAGTACTCTTTATCAGCATCAGTTGATATCTTCTCTGCAATAAACCTCCACAGCTACTCAGCAACATTTTGGTACATTGTTCATCAAATCATTTCAAGTTTCATACTATTCTCATCACTTCCAGGTGTGTAAACTCCTGTGAGAGGTGAATCATTGAAAATTTAATGGATTTTGATGTCTCTTTACCAAAGCCATTAACTCTGGAGTAGCCAATGTTTAGGTTAGAACAACCATGGTACATTGAAACCATATGATTTTTAGAAAATCATCAGCTATCAACGGATTTGAGTAGTCTTTACCAATAGCCATTTGCTTTTGGACTAGTTAGTTCTTTGATCTCAACCATGGTGAACTAATTACCATAAATGGATTTTCCACAGCCTTTACCACATGCCATTTTTCTTGTGAGCTAGCCAACTCTTCACTTTCACAGATATGGTGAGTTGAAAACCATACAATTTTTAGTAAATTGACAACTAAAAACGGATTTGATTATCACATTAGAGCCGTACCGTCATGATGAGTCAAACTCTTTCTTGTCTATTAAACATGGTGAGTTGATTACCATTTGTAGTGCAGTATAAATACTAACACCATGTGTTTCTCTTCAAATCCTTTTATTGACTTCACTTTTAAACATCAAAAACATTTTATTTTATTTTACAAAGGACTTATACTGGTTTTATGCAGCAAGCAGTACTTTGATAAAGTACTGCTTGTCTTGCAGTACTTTTGAAAAATACTTATTATATAAAATAAACCATACCAGTACTTTGCAATATTATTCTTCAGATTTTGTCCATCTGATAAATAGCTTAATCACATCCAAAGCTACATCAGATTCATCTTCAAGTTCCATTCCATGATCCAACATCCTAAGCATAATTTCTCTTATCAATGGATATCTTCTCTCAGCAAGCATGTGAATCATGGTACCATCTTCCATCTCAAGTGAATGAACTCCTGATGACTCAAAGAATCTCCATCTTGTAATTTCCCAATTTTTTTGATCATTCCATAGAGTGTCAACACTTGTTTCTTCTGTTTCCCAGATGGTAATTAAATCTCCAAGTAAGATTAATCCCACTCATGATGCTTCAATCTCCTCATAGTATGTCTGCACTTGCATGTATAAATCATAAAGATCTTCTCTAGTAACTAAATGCAGAACATCCCATAGCATATTGAATACTGTGAAGCTTTCATCTTCTCTGTTGAACATAAGATAGTTCCCTTATTGTGATTCAACCACAGAGAATGAGATAATCTTAGATTTCTTTCCAGAGTCTTATGTCTTCTTATTCTCAAAATCAACTACTCTGAAATAGTTTCTCAGTTCATCAATTGTATCTTCATGTATCATCTTGAGCCTTTTTGAAAATTGATCTTCTTGAACTGCTTTCTTTCTCTTCAATTTTCTTTGCTCAGCTTGTTCCTTCCTTACATCTTCTAACTTTTTCTCTTTATCAGCATCCATGGGTACAAAAATTGCTACTTCTTTCTTGATAAACTCTTGTACTTGTTCCCATAGAGCTTTCACTTCTGGATACCTTAATTTTTGTAAATTCTTGTATCCTCTTCCTTTCAAGAAACTAATCATCCAGTCTCTGTCCTGAGCAATTGTCATTGGCTTTCTAGTAATTGGCCTACTTATTTCTGCCAAATACTCTGCATCATACTCAGCTTGTTGCTTTCTAGCAAGCTTAGCATCTTCTGCTATAATAGTTTCTCTGACCTGTGCAAGAGTATATTTCTTCTTAATATTCTTCTGCTTCATGATCCCTTTCCGTTTATCTTTGGGATCTAACTCTTCAGATTCAGAAGTACTTTCAGAAACTTGTTGTGCAGGCTAAAAAATATGTATACCTCCTGAAGGTTTATTCAAATTGATCATAATCTGAGCAATAGTTTCATCATCACTTGCTGTATGCACCTTAGCTTCTTCTTGCTGCATGGGATTGGAAGGACCAGCTTCATCTTCAAAATTCTTTGTTAATCCAGATGTAGAAGTTCCAATTTCATCAACATTCATAGCAGCAATACCTTGCAGAACAGTACTAGTACTTTGAGTCTGAGTGCTTTGAATATTTTGTGCTTCAGCATCTTGCTCAATAGCTTCTTGCTCAATAACTTCTTCTTCTGCAATATTCACATCTTCTGCAACCTTTTTCTCTGGCACAAAAGTCTTTGGATCTTCTGGATAGTGCCAAAGGTGAGCATCTTCTGAATGTTGAATCTCAGCATCATCTCTATTCAAATTATCATCTTGATTCCTCCCCAATTTGATAGATGATGATTTCTTATGCGTCTTCTTGGATTTAGAAGATTTCTTGGAAGATTTAGACCTTTGTTTCTGAGACTGTTTCTTTTCCTTCACATAAAGACTAAAATTTTGAACAAGAGGCCAGACAAACTTCTTTAACCTTCTGAACTTCTTCCTTAAAATCTTAATTTCTGCAGCTTGATCATCCATAGTTTTCTTCATCCTCTCCAACTCTCTAGTCAAAGCATAATTATTTAAAGAACCTCCAACTCCCTCATCTCCTCCAGGTGTTTGAAGCCCACCTGTGGGAGTATAATCATTGGGAGAAGGTACTGGAGTATGCTCTGAAGCAGTACCTTTTGAAGAAGTACTTTGTGGAGAAGTACCTTCAGCAGAGTCAGGTTTTTCCAAAGAAGCTGATACTAAGGGAGTTTTCTCACTTAAATCATCATGCTGAGGTGAAACAATAGGTGGTGTAGGTGTATGGACTGATGCAGAATGCTCAAAAGTATCAGGTTGATCAGCATCAGTAGAATTAGCAGAACCACTATTTTCAATATCATCCCTAACAGCCTGTGCTACCTCTAACATGTAAGCATTGAGAGCTGTATTTCTACCAGAAAAATTAACTCCCTTGTGAGACATAAAGGTAAACACCTTAGGTGGCATCCTAACAGTGGGTACATAATCCTGAGGTTTTTGTATCCCATCTAATGGATTCTCTAAGAGAAGTTGAACAAATCTAAGATACATTAGAAAAGGTGAACCAGCCTTAATATGGGTGATCATACCATCAAGAATCATGTAAGAAAAGTTGAATGGCTGATTTGTAGCTAACCCAACTAATGCAGAAGCTATAGCATGTCCAAATTGATCCCAAGCAGTACTCTTTGGACTTAAGCAATGAAGTAAAACATGTATAAGAAACTTCTAATGAGGACTTACCATTGCTTTCTGAAAAGTGAGCCTGTCCAAAGGTCCTTCATAGCCAATGTCTCTCAGTACATTCCAAATGTCTTGTTTAGCAAACAAAACAGAGCCTCCTTCATCATCAAATAACAGAACCTCCCTGGTTGTTGCTTCAGTAACACGAATAGCTCTCCCAGCAACTGTAGCACGAATAACATCCTCTCCATCTTGAATTTCCGCCCTTGCCGTGGCCCAAAACTCCTGTATCCAAGGTCCAATAATCTCGGGGTTGACTAAGAGTGAGTAACAGATGGTGGTTCCAGTGAGAAAATCAATAATACCATGAAAATCAATGTTTCTTTGCATTTTCTCAAGGTCGGCAATCATGTTGTGTTTGTTGTGGGTTGGTCGGTGTGCCATTGTGAGTGGTAAGTGTTGATGATATTTGTGGGTTTGATGAATGAGAATGAATGAATGAATTTGGGGTTATAAATAAGAAAAAGATATGAGTTATTAAGGGATAATATACAAAAAATCACGGTTAATAAATTATTGTACCGTTATTTTTGGAAGTGATATTCCCCATATCTTTCGAAAGTTTGTTACCCGCAAATTTGACCGTTGGAACAGTATTTTGACACGTCAGCGTAGCCTTCATATCACCGAGCAGTAGTTTCCATAGAATGTGGAGCAGTACTTCCAGTTGTAAATCCAAGCAGTACATTGACCAAAGTACTTTCCAAGCAAAATATCTTGATAGTTGACCGTTTGACCAAAATATCTTTGAAAGTCAACCCGAGGTAATTAATACCTTCCCAAATTAATTCCCAAAGCTACCAAGGCAAGTAGAATTTAATGAACTTCATTTAATACCCTTATACCTTGCCTTGCCTATAAAAGGAACTATTCCACCAACATACTTCATTCATCTCTTCTTTCATCACCATAATACAAAAACCCTAGTGATAACAATGAGTCACTTCCCATTGGTGTACATCTCTTCTGACTCAGATGGCTTCACAGATTCAGAAATAAGCTACTATTCTGATTCAAACTTTGAGGATCCAGGATGGAGTGATTACTTTCCTCCTCATGTATCATCCTTATCAATGAGTGTAGCAAACTCTATCATAACTGATGCAGCAAGCACTACCAATCCAAAGCCGAAGAAGAAAAAGTCTGTCCCTGGTTCATCTCTAGCTAATGAGCTTCCACATGCTTTGACTCAAGCCCTGGAATCAGTAATATAGAACATGAAGTGGCCTGCTCTAAGAAAAGAGAGATCTCCCAAGCAAGTTCTTGGTCTGGCTTGCCCAAGGAAGCAAGCTTCTTTTCATGACAAAAGAAAGACTGCTCAAAAGGGAAAGCAGAGCTAGGAGGGCAAAAGAAAAAGACCAATGGAATAGAGTGTGTAGGTTGTGTTTTGGTAGTTATCTGTGTGTCTTGATGATGTCTGTGTCAGGGTAGTCTGTAACTTGTGGAACTAATGAATGTAACCCCACTTTAATAATGATGAATAAACTTCTTTTCTTTTAAATGATACATGTAGCCTCCCCTTAAATAATGACTAACTACTAATGCCTCCCCTCAGAAGTAGCTTAATTATTAATCATACCAATACTCACAACTAAAAAAGTAAATCTTGAAACATCAAAGCCCTTTGTGAGTAGGTCTGCTACATTATCATCAGTATGGACTTTAACCACATTGATAAGCCTATGCTCATAGCAGTCTCTAATAAAATGATGCCTAATCTGAATGTGCTTTGTCTTGGAGTGATAAACTGGATTCTTCACAATACAGATAGTACTCTCATTATAAATGTTGATAGGAGTATTCTTGAAGTTGAATCCATAATCCAAAAGCTGATTTTGCAACCAAAGTACTTGTGCACAACAACTTGCAGCAGCTACATACTCTGCTTCTGTGGAAGATGTTGCTGCAATTGTTTGTTTCTTGCATTGCCATGAGACTAATCTACTTCCAAGGTACTGACACCCTCCAGTTGTGGATCTTCTGTCATAGTTGTCTCCAGCATAATCACTATCTGAAAAGGTTTGTAGATGAAAAAGGGACTCCCTAGGATACCATAATCCTAGCTTAGGTTGTTGCCTAAGGTACCTAAAGATCCTTTTGATAGCATTCAAATGTGATACCTTGGGGTGAACTTGATGTCTTGCACATAAACATACAGCAAAAGTAATGTCAGGCCTAGATGCAGTTAAATACATAAGACATCCAATCATAGACCTGTACAATTTAACATCAACTTCTTCTCCTTCTTCATCTTTTCCCAAAGGCTTGTTAGTATCCACAGGTGTAGATGTTGGCTTGACAGTTGTGAAATTGAATCTCTTAAGAATATCTGCAACATACTTGTCTTGAATAATGAAAATTCCACTGCTTGATTGTTGCACTTGAAGTCCCAAGAAGAATGTTAATTCTCCCATTGAACTCGTCCGAAATTCTTTTAGCATAAGATCTTCAAATTTCTTCACCATAGATTGCTTAGTAGCACCAAAAATAATATCATCTATATAAACTTGGACAAGCATGATATCCTTCTTCTCTCTTTTGATGAACAAAGTCTTGTCAATAGCTCCTCTCCTATAACCATGCTGTAATAAGAAATTTGAGAGTCTTTCATACCATACTCTTGGAGCTTGATGAAGGCCATACAGAGCCTTGATAACCTTGTAAACTTTGTTTGGATGTGCAGGATCTTCAAAACCAGGAGGCTGTTTGACATAAACTTCTTCTGTGATAAAGCACTTTTAACATCCATTTGGTATACTGGAAATCCCATATAAGATGCAAAAGCCAAAAATAGCCTTATGGCTTCAATCCTTCCCACAGGAGCAAAGACTTCATCATAGTCTACTCCTTCTTCCTGTCTATATCCTTGAGCCACTAACCTTGCTTTATTCTTAATAACATTCCCTCTTTTATCTCTTTTTACCCTGAAGACCCATTTTGTTCCAATTAATCTCTTACCATCAGGTAGATCACATAATACCCATACTTCTTGAAGTTTAAACTGTAAGAGTTCTTCTTGCATAGCTTCAACCCAACTCTCCTTGGTTAATGCTTGTTTTATATTCTTAGGTTCCTCTTGAGACAGAAAGCAAGCAAATAAACACAATTTCTAATCCTTGTGATTCACCCTGTGTTAGGTCACCATATTGATTTCACACAAACAAGAATGAGATAGATATAAGGATGGGATGAATATTTGAATAAGAGAATGATAAGAGCAAGAGTTTCCTTATGATTTCAAATAAACAACCAAGTTTTACATTAGCCTAAGACTTGTATTTATAGGTGAGGAGCTAGGGCAACACTCCTAGTCCTCCCTTCATGGATTTCGTATAGGCTTTAAGGCCCATGGACTCAATATCTTAAGCCTAATAAACTTATAACATAACATAAATGAAAGTAACTAATAACTTAAGCAACCTATTATTACAAATGACCGAGACTTGATAAAATAGTAAAAACTATGATCCCAACAATCTCCCCCTAAGGGTCGGTCATCACGGTTGCTTGACGTCTTTGTCATTTCTTCATCTTTGACTTTCATAGCTTTAGACGTCTTTCAATAATCATGAGATAAGAATCTTTCATCGTTCTTTGTTCTTTGTTCTTTGTTGTAGTGATAGTGATCAAATAATGAAGTTGTCTGCCTGTCGTCACTTCCGCGTCTGTGGTGGTAGTCCGCCATTCCAACATGCTCATACATCTTCGAATTCTGACTTATACATGCACGTAGTCCCTTTCTTTCACATTAGATCTTTAGTCTTTATACTTTGTAGATTCTTCTTTTTGGCGTAGAATCTTTCTTTGAACTTTGTGTTGCTTTGATCTTTGAGGGAGCTTTTGATGACTTCAAGATGCATGTATGAGCATGTGGAATCCGTCGCCAAGGAGATGATGTAACCCTGCATGTAAACAGATAGCAATAAAACATCCGGTACTTACAGATAAGGAATTAGAGATTGTCAACAGCATAGTGTGAAGACTCCTTCTAATCCTTATCAAGGCCGTTCCCATATCAGATACTCCCGAACTAGCTTACAAGACCTACTAAGTAGCTCAATGACTGGGTGAGTCGCTGGGGATCACTCCACGACTGTAGATCGCTAAGAAACCACCGCAAACACTAAGCGTAACTCAGAGGGAGTTACCGAAGTGACCTGCTGTCAGGGTTGTTTGATGTTGACTCTGGCAGGATTTCCGTTCAATCATTGAGAAATACTTATGTAAATTCTCTCATAAACGATCTTGGCAGATTGCTAAGATCTGCGAAGGACTCGATAATTTACAGCTGGTGTCCATTGATGTAGAACACCAGTTGTAGAAATACTAAGTGTTCCTAAGAGACCTTTGATGTATCTCATGGCTCTAGACTCGAAAAGTGCACACTTAGGTTTCCTATGCGGAGACTAGGGAGGGGTCTCCTGCTTCAATATCAACCATCTCTAAGAGATAAGTCGATAGATTACATCGGTTCCCCGTGAGAATGAAACAAGCTCTTTTAAGAGAACTTGAGTGGCTAGAAGGTTTAGTGCATTGCGTCGCTGGGTCCATGACGGCTTTATCTTCAATACCGGTGTTGTCTTAACAACAGCTAGTAGCATATGAATTGAACCCGGTGTCTGCCCTAAAGTTGAACATATGGAGGGCTATTTCTTTTCACCCTTTTCTTTACTTTTCTTTTTAATTCTTCAACTCCTTCTTTCCCCTTTCATTCTTTTCTCTTTTTATCGTATCATACCTAAGGACTTCTAATTCTAACTATTGGTGATGTCCTTAGGTAGATCCCTCCAGCTCTGGCGGATCATAGGACTGTATTTCCTATCTTAATCACCTTATAACTCCATGATTATCCGACAATAGCCAAGAAACCTTTGATTGAAAATCTCTCAAAGTGTTTTTGATAATCAAACATTTTGTTTAACACTTTGAGAGTTTTGTGTTTACTTTAGAAGGGCTCCCCCTTCACATGTGCTCAAAAGTGTTTAAATAAATTTGCACATGTGGGAGGAACAAGCACTTTTTGAATTGATCCACTTTCAGTGAACATGACCAATTCGAGACACGCTTACATCACTAGTTATACTAGCTTGAAGTTATTACCCGGCCTGGTCAGGTTCATAGAAAGTTTCTCGAAACGGTACATTTCTACTAGGACATATCCTTTTCGAGACACGCTTACGTGGCTAGTTAAAGAGTTCCATTGTCAGCTTTTAGGTGACAAGTAGCTCTAGTAACTAACTTGATGTCATTACCCGTCGAGGATAAGTCTTTTTGAGATTACTAACTTTTATGTTTCGTCAATTCCTGGGTCAATTCTGAGTCTAGCTCGCATGAGATTTGACTTTAAGCAACTTTGAACTTTCATATTTTAATCACATTCACTTTTTCTCCCCCTCAAAAATAGCATATGAGATGGTATTTTTGACAATATTTTGATTAAAATATGCCTTTTGAGTCTTATGGGGAGAATTCAACGAGAACTTTTGATTTTAAGAACGATGATTTAGTTTCAAGTGCTCCCCCTCAACAAGTGAATTCTTATTGAGGTGAAATACTTGTCTTTTGAGCAGAGTTATGAAAATCAGAAAATGTTTGGTTAACTCTACTCAAAAGTAAGAAGCCTTCGCTCCTTATATAAGGATTGAGGCACTGAAGCGTACCTCAGGGTCCTTTCTTTACAAGAACGGGTTGTACACTGTTATGTGTGCACAAGCCATAATGAAAATAATTCAATCAAATGAAACAATTGATATTGAAAAGTGAATAGCCAAATGTACCAAGTTAATCTTCGTCAGGAAGTGGAGCATCAAAGTCAGTGAACTTAGGTTCTGGTCTTTCGAAGTTTCTGATAGGAAACGATGGTCTGACACCTATATAGCTTTCCAGTCGTCTGATCTGTTCCCGGCGAAATAACCTTTCTTCAATCTTCAAGACAAAGTTACGAACTTGTCTTCTTGAGCTGGATTTCCATCTAGGTTGTTCCCCCTTTGCTATCTTTCGGCGATCATCATTCAACCTTTTGACAAGCCCATCACGAACGGATTTGAGTGTAACATCACAGAATTTGTGTATCTCATCGAACCTCATGAAACTTTGTAGTCTTTTGCTGTTGATGTAGGTGACACCAAATGCAGGGTCTTGGATGAGAGTGAACTGTGACGTTTGATAGATTCCATCAAATCTGAATTGCGGCTTGGTCAAATTGATCTTCTGTTGGTAACTTTCCACTCCAAGCTGAAGATCTTCCACTCTTTCTTGAACTATCAATCGTCGGATGAATAGAAGTAGGGATGCCATAAAGTTGTACTGAACTTCTCTCTCGAATCCACGCATTTTTCCTTGAACCTTTTTGAGATACATGTCTTCGATGTCATTGAGGTTGAGGTCTGGAAAGTCTGCTTCGGTGAACTTGTACTTCTTTTCATCTTGTCGTTTAACAACAATCTCACGCATGAATATGTAGTTAAACCGTTGCGACTCTTGAATCTCCAAGATAGCGATGATCTTAGATTTATGCTTCACATTTTCCAATGATTTCTCTGCTAATATGCTGGTATAACCGAGACGACGACGTTCTGGCCAGTGTTGAATCCCGTGTAGAGCATCTCTGTCGTAAGCTACGATGGCGTTGCTGAAAACTCGAGTAGTTTCTTCAATAGCAGGAATTTCGTATCTTGCGGCTGGTACCGAGATTGTGAGTGAGGAAGCATATTTCTTCTTGGAAGTCTCTTGAGTGAGTTGGATGTTACGAAGATCTTTGTTGAAGAAGTAGCTGTAAGGTAACTTGGGTTTATCTGGAAATCCTGTCAACGGTAATGGTTTAGTCCAGTCAGTGAAGTAAGGCTTTTCATGGTTTTTGGAACTGAGATCGATATTCACTTCAGGATTTAGCCAGTCAAACTCGACAGACATTGCACTGGCTATATTCTGCATATGATACTCGTATTCCACTTTGTTTCCAGATCTGGACTTAAGGAATTCCTGTGCATCCCTATTGATTCTTCTTAGCTCCGTCTTCGTGAGTTTGTTAATCTGAAGATCCTTCATAATGACTTGGGTGAAATGTAGAGTATTACCAGGAAGGGGTTCTTCATCTTCGAGAGGAGGTTGTGCTTGAACCATGTCCGTCAACCAATCATTCTGAGGTGTGTCATCATTGTCGAGCCATGAATAACGTCTTCTCTTCTTTGATTTCTTAGACTTAGATGTAGCATCCTTCTCTTTAGCCTTGGATGGTGACGATGGTCCAGCGTGAGGATCGGGTATAGGGGAGGCACGATAATCGGTGTCAGGTTGACCTTGGTAGTCATCAGTGGGTTCCATGAAAGTTTCTTCCTCTTCGGGTTGACCTTGACCGGCAGCTGAGGTGTGTTGTTGATTTCCTGGAGGAGTGGAGTCCTTTCGTGGTTGTAGAGAAGATGAGGGACCAGTTCCAGACTTAGGTTTCTTGCCTTTTGAGTTCGGGTCAGGGTCGTCATCTTTCCTTGACCGTTTCAGGGTTCCAGCAGCATCTTTGCATGACTCTTTGGACATATAGGCCGACATAGCATCAACAAGTGCTTTTTCTTTAGAAGTTTGTATGGTTTTGTAGGCAACTTTGTCGAAGAGTTTAGCAAGCAGGTCATCGATGGATAAGTCAGGGACGGTTGGAGCTGTAGTAGAAGTTTTGGCAGTGTGAAGCGTGAATGGTGTTGTTGACAGCATTTTTCTAATGACACTTCTGATTCTGTGATCTAAGCTGTCCTTGATTGGTTCAAGAAGATTTGCTACTTCAGGAGTGACAATCTCAACTAGATTTTCAGTAAGATAATCTTGCGTGACCGTCCTAATAAATCCTGTGTAATCAGAGTGCAAGAACTTATCGATCAACTGCTTTGACTCCTGAAAATCTTTAACTTGTTTGGCAAGACCGGTAACCATGGTGGTAAGTTTGTTGACTTGCTCCTGAAGATCAACTGGTTGACTCGGTTCATTGATTGAATGCTGCTTTGATGCGGTTTCAGAAGGTGTGGGAGATGAATGCTCAGGTGATGATTTGGAAGACGACTCGTTGTGAGAGTTTGAAGAAGAAGCAGGAGGAGTCGGATCCTTTGGTGGAGAGTCTTGAGGAGGTGGAGGTTGTGCTGAAGAAGTATGCTGAGAAGATGACTTAAGAAATATGTTGGTGTCGAACGCGTTCTTCTCTTCATTTTCTTTTCTACGACGTTCCTCTGCTTCCTCTGCTTCTCGTGCAAGAGACTCTGGAGTAATGAGGTATTCATGTTCCTGATCCGTAGCAATATTCTCTTGTCCGCCAACATTCTCCTCTACATTAGCAGTCTCAGTCATAGTGATATCTCCTGTATAATCTGTATCTTTAACAATATCATCAGGCTGTGGAGCTGATTCTAAAGTAGTGGACACAACGGGAGGAATCATGCTGCTTGTAGCTCCTTCATGTTCTGACTGATCGACAGGTGGTGGTGTTGAAGGTTGAGACATAAGTCGGCTTTCGAGAGCTGCTTTCCTTTGTTCTTTGCGAAGTTGCTTTTCTTCAGCTCGAGTGTCGACAACTATACTTTTCAGTTTGCGTTTATCGACCAATGGTTCAACGATTGGTTCGTCTTCATCATCATCATTAGGCTCATTAATAGTGATCCCTTTCCTTTTTCTTGTCTCTGCTTCATAAGTTTCAAGACTTTGTTGTATGGCGATCTCCGTTGCAGGAAATGTTTCTTCAGGTACTCTAACTCTTCTTTCAAAGTCATGTTCTTCTTCTTCTGATTCCGTGTTGAACTCTGATTCGCTGTCAGAAGGTGGAGGTGTAGGTTCATCACGAAGAATGTACTCAGGAGTTACCTTCTTCTTTGGTTTGGTAGCAGGCTTAGGTTTGGATGTTGGTTTAGGTTTGGCGGAAGTCTTGGGTGTTGCTGATGGTATTGTCTTGGGAGCAGCCTTAGACTTAGTTTGAGGTGAGCCAGTGGTGCTTGTAGTACTCCCAGACTTCACACTTCCTTTGCTTCGAGTCTGTATAATAGCTTCTTCCTGTACCCCATTATAAGCATTATCATAATATTTGAAGTTCAGACTTTTCTTGATCTTGTCATCAAGAAGGTATTCGGGAAGCCTCATTCCTTTGATCTTGGTAGAGGAAGTGGTCGTCTTGATGAATGAGGTGGTGAAGTCGTCCTCGAAGAGGTGCTTCGGCTCATTAGGATCTGCCATCCTCTTGATAAATTCCGGAGAGTCTTTGCAGAAATGTTCTATGAGAAGTTTGGTGAATCTTGTGAACGGGATCATAGTCTTAACACGTTCGGTTTGAATGCTGTAGACTATATCATTCATGATTGGAACTGCAAAGTCAATAGGTGTCAAAGTCACCATTCCCCAAAATGTTTGCAAATGTTCAAGTCTAGGATGTTCATGACCACTTTTTCTTCCTGATATCGATCTTACAACCAACAGACAGAATGTTCTCCAGGGCTGAGGGATATTCTTGGCATTGAATCGGGAATGTTTGACTAGAGGTACGTCATCATCAACATCATATCCTAACTCAACGAAGAAGTCAAGAAGGTCCAGTTCAGGTAGTATTGGAGCAAAGTCGTTGTCAGTTTAAGGCAGGAGAAGGACTGTACGAAGAACGTCGTGATCTACAGTGTAGACTTGGTGATCCAATGTAACAGTGAAAGACTCATCATCCAAATTTGCCTTAGTCGTAAGCCAGAACTGATGAAGGTAGAACAGAGGAACTGAAGTAGAACAGATGAGCAGATGTTTGCATGGATGAGCAAGTAGAATATCTTTGACAATCCTGCACGAGTTCTCAGTAATTCTTAATTTGTCGAAATCAACTCGTGGATTGTTGTTGCCAATCGTAACATTTTAGTTAGCGGGAGTGATATCATCCATGGTGAGTAATGGAAGAGCTTGTTCAGGGACGTTCTCGTTGTGTTCAGCCATGTTATTCTGAAAAGCATGATCATAAACAAAACATCGAGATTTGTTACGAGTTAGCACGGTTGCAATGTTTGATTATGAATAAGCATTTAGAATCATGTAAGCACGTATGGTTCAATTATTGCATGTATGTTGATAAGTGACGTGTGCTTAGAAAGTCATGACCACAATAACATGTTTTCAAAATTACATCACATTATACATGATTAGAATCCATTATCACATTGTCACATATAACATGTAATCGAAATTACATAATCACAATGTTCTCGAAATGATACAAGTGAAATACAAGATACAACATTATAAGTGATTTCGAAAAAATGCACAACTGAACAACATTTCGCAAACCCAGTAACCAGTGCCAACAATTTCGAAAAAATAGTCATAAAGTGATAATTTTCGCAATCCTGTATAATAAGTATTTTCGAAAAAGTTCAAGTGTGTTCTCGATAAAAAATTTATCGAGAACAGACCACTAGAAAGAAAAATTTCGAGAATACATATTATAAGGGATTTTGAAAGTTTCAGTTATGATGATTTCGAAAAAATATGGCCATGAATGAAATAATTTCGCAAACACTCAAACATTTTCGAGAAGATGACAAAATGAGTATTTTCGAAAAAATACAACATTATGAGATTTCTCGAAAACTTGTGATGTGAAAAAATTCAAACATGATTGTGAAAATGTTTTCTCGAAAATTCTTATACAAGAATTTCGAAACTATGCCACGTACGTATGTTGTGAGAGCAAGAATGATTCAAATGATATATCCTGTAAGGAATGATGATATGCAATGATTAGACAAAGCTACACACTCGTATAAAGTGATTTCGAAAAAAAAATTCAAGAAGGTGTTCTCGAAAAAAATTAAAATCATGAGACAAGTGAGAATAACAGGTTCTAGTTCATTCAAAACACACAATAGAAGCATGTTTGCATAACAAGTTAGCTCAAATAAACACCAAACGAAAGAACCCACAAAGAACGAAACCCTATGTTATCGAGAATCGTGCATACTTGGACGTTGTTCAAATTGAAATGCATAATCATGATACATATACTCATAAGATCATATCCCACTAAGAAAAAATAACAGAGACATCACCAAGTTAATATACCCAAATCGTACCAAACCCTAGGTTTCGAAAATCACACAATCGTGTGTTAAAATGAGATTAAACGTGATAGGAAGGATAGAAACATGTTATAGCACAAAAGCCCTATCATTAATTAACCTTCTAAACACATATTGCATGATCCCAAAATTATATAAACCCTAACTTTTTGAAATCGAAAATTCGTGACATCTAGCCATTAACTTTGTGATTAAACAAAAACCAATGTTAGAAATCATCTAAGAATCGTGTAAAAACTTACGTATTGAAGATCACAAGCGCGGATTGTTCAAAAGAATTAGGGCCGTGGATATGGGAGAAGGGTTTTAAGGGTTTTAGGAAATGTATTTTAAGGTAAATGGGAAAAAAACCCGGGGTGTTTGTTTTTTTTTTGTTATTTTGGAACTTTTGAAAATTGACACTATTAGTCCCCTAACTATTCATTTTGCAACATAAGTCCTAATGTTAGAAATAAACAAGGACACAAAGAGATTCTAACTTACGACACCTTATATAGAAAAGGAAATACGAGATATGAGATATCTTATTAAATCCCGAAACAATTAATCTTACCGCATCAAAGGTAATATGCAAGTATATCGTTTTTGGAAAAAAATTTATAAAATTTTAGGCGAATCTCCCTCTCAACACTTGTAAACAGTCAAAGTGTTGAAAAAGAGCGATATACTTGCAGTTTTTTTTTTTTTTTTTTTTTTTTTTTTTTTTTTTTTTTTTTTTTTTTTAAGAAGAGAATAAAAAATATTTTTGTGTTTTTGAGGTTTAATAAAAAATAAAGAAAAAACATTTATTTTACAAAGATAGTAAAATATTTGATGTTTGACACTTTACGTTTGTTTTAAAAACTTTTGTAAGTCAAATGGTGTCAAACATCGCATACCAATTTGGTGAACTAAACTTGCAAACCTTGATGGAGCTAAGGGTTTTGTAAGTAAGTCCGCTAATTGGTACTCAGTGCCCACAAAATATAACTCAACTGTACCCTTCTCGACATGCTCTTTGATGAAATGGTATCGGAGATCAATGTGTTTAGATTTGCAATGATGAACTATGTTGCAGGAGATTGCAATGGCACTCTTAGAATCGCAGTAAATCGGAATCTTGTTGAATAAGTAGCCATAGTCTTTAAGTTGTGATCTCATCCAAATGACTTGAGCGCAAGAAGCAGACATAGCTACGTATTCAGATTCGGTAGATGATAGTGATGTGCAATCCTGCTTCTTTGATTGCCAAGACACAAGCTTATCTCCAAGAAACTGTAAGCCACCTGATGTACTTTTTCGCGAGTCTAAGCATCCTGCATGGTCAGCGTCTGAAAAAGCTATTAGTTCAAAACCAGAATCATTCGGATACTAGATCCCCAAGTGGATGGTTCCCTTTATGTATCGAAGGATTCTTTTTGCCTCATTGAGGTGTTTTTCAGTTGGATTGGCCTGATAGCGAGAACACATAAACACAGCAAATACAATATCAGGTCTACTGGATGTGAGATACATGAGGGACCCAATAATACTTCGGTATTTGGTAGGGTCAACTGGAGTCCCATGTAAATCAGCATCTAGTTTAGTAGAGTTGGCCATCGGTGTATTCATAGTATCACTACTTTGCGTACCATGTTTCTTTAAAATCTCAAGAGCATATTTGGACTGATTTAGAAAAATTCCACGGGGTGATTGATGAACTTGTAGTCCTAGAAAGAACGTGAGTTCACCCATCATGGACATTTCAAAATTATCTGTCATTAATTTTGCAAAACCATTGAGTAATTTTTGTTGGTTGAAGCAAAAATAATGTCATCGACATAAACTTGAACAATTAATAAGTCCATCCCGTAGGTTTTTGTAAACAGTGTTGGATCCACCGAGCCTAGAGTAAAATCATTAGCCAACAGAAATTTAGAAAGCTTGTCATACCACGCCCTGGGGGATTGCTTAAGACCGTAGAGAGACTTCTTAAGCTTGTAGACATGATTGGGACGTTCTGGATCAACAAATCCTTCAGGTTGACTGACATATACCACTTCTCGGAGTTGACCGTTCAGAAAAGCCGTTTTCACGTCCATTTGGTAAACAATCATATTCCGATGAGCGGCAAATGCTAAGAACATCCGTACAGCTTCGAGTCTAGCCACAGGAGCAAATGATTCTTCAAAATCGATACCTTCTTCTTGAGAATAACCTTTTGCTACCAAGCGTGATTTGTTGCGTATGACTGTGCCTTCTGCATCCAGTTTGTTTTTCCAGATCCATTTTAAACCAATGACGATGATGCCTTCAGGTTTTTCAACCAATTCCCATACTTCTAATCTTTGAAAGGTTTCGAATTCTTCTTGCATAGACTCAATCCAGTTTTCATAAGTCATTGCTTCTTTGACATTTTTGGGTACGGTTTCACAAACTGTGAGTGCATAAATGCAAGTTTCACCGTCTGTGTGAAGGCGTTGTCTGGTCATTATAGGTGCATCTGGATGGCCAATAATTTGAACTAAGGGGTGATCTCTAGTCCATTTGTGTGTCGAAGGATGAAGTTGATAAGTATCTCGCAAGTGAGCAGGACCCATGTTGCGTGTAGATGACTCAGCAATGTCGGGGACAGGTTGAGCATTTGCAAATGGATTAAAGAATGGTTCTGGGTCATGCTCTGCGGGTTGTGGAACTGATAAAGGTATGGAATCTCCAGCTGATTGTCGTGAGTTGGACCCGGTTTGTTCTGTTGTTGTAGGTGATATGACTGGAGGACCGTCTCTTCCAACAGTAGTTGTTGTTTGTTGAGGTGTATCAGGTACTTGATGTTGATCAAGGTTTGCAGCGGAATTTGGTGTGGCCTCAGGTGGACGGTTAACAGGCGTATCATCAAACAATGGAGCAAACAAGGTTTCCACTTCTTTGCGAGAAAGTGACAATGGTTCCGCCGAAGAGACCGGAAAGTTAAGACGGTTGGTTGCGGGTCCTAAGCCGTGTTGCTCAGAAGCCATTTGAGTGAGTTCATCGAAATTAGCATGAATAGTTTCTTGAATTTCCCGAGTACGACGATTCCAGATCCGATAGCCTTTTGAATTTTCACAGTAACCTATGAATACTCCAATGTCAGCCTTTGCTTTAAGTTTACCTAGATCATCACGATCATTGACTGGGTAGCATAAAGCACCGAATACGTGAAAGTGACTGATGTTTGGTTTCCTTTTGTGAACAATCTGATATGGGGTTTTGTTGTGGCGTTTTGTGATCATGCAACGGTTTTGGGTGTAACAGGCGGTTGAAACAGCTTCTGCCCATAAGTAATCTGGTAATTGAGCGTTGATTAACATCGTTCGAGCAGCTTCCACTAACGTTCTATTGCGTCTTTCGACTACTCCATTCTGTTCGAGTGTGCGTGGTATAGATGTTTGATGTTCAATTCCCACTTTCTTAAAATACGACCGTAGAGTCTGATTCTTAAATTCTGTGCCATTGTCAGTTCGAACAATTCTGACTGTATTGCGAAGCTGAACTTGTATTTTTGTGAGAAAGGTGATGATCATTTGAGGAGCTTGATCTTTACTTCGAAGAAAATAAACCCAAGTCCAGCGAGAGTAATCATCAACAATTACTAAAATGTAGCGTTTACCGTTGATTGTTTGAACACGCATCGGACCACACAAATCCATATGAAGTAATTGTAAAACATGATTAGTACTGTGTTCAGGTTTTGAGGGAAAATGAGCATGAGTACTTTTTCCTTGTTCACAGGCTGGACATAGATGATCTTTGGCATAACGGAATCTTGGAAAGCCTTCAACTAATTTGTGACGAGCGAGATCAGTCATCGTTTTGAAATTCAAATGAGAAAGGCGTTTGTGCCATAACCAAGATTTAGTCGATTCAGCTTTGGATAGAAGACAAATTGGAGATGAAGCGATCATGTTTGACATAGAAATAGTATAAAGGTTAGTGCCACGTTTGCCAGACATCAGATCATTTCCTTGTAGATCACGAACAAAGCAGGTTTTCTCGCGAAATGCAACTTCTAAATCTCCATCACAAAATTGACCGACTGAGAAGAGGTTGTGACCCAAGCCTTCAACATAATAAACTCTGCTAATTTCAATGTTCCCATGCATGTAGTCTCCGTAACCCATGATTAAAGCGTATTGATCATTCCCGAATCTGACAGTTTCAATAAACTTTGAGACAAAGTTCTTTAACAGTTTGAGATTGCCTGTCATATGTCGGGTGCAACCGCTATCAACAATCCAGAGAACAATCTGAACCACCTGCATCAAAAGAAGACGACAGAGATGGAACAGAAGTAAGGGTGGAACCCGAGGAAATAGTGGGTTCCTGTTGGTTAGAAATGCAAATATTTAGCAATTTAGGAATCCATTTAAATTTTGGTTTATGTTGTAACCAACGTTGCTAATTCCAACTAGTTTTTGCTTTGTTCTTAGTGAATGCACTAGCTTTGGGCGGGTTCCTAGAATTGTTGATTACTGCTTGTGGGTTGACTACAACATCTGTAGAAACTGTAGTAGGCGTTTTTCTTAAGGTAGACTTAGAAGCATTAGTGGACCTAGAAGAAGAGCCGAATCTACGTTTCTTTTTGCGGTGTAAGATATTATTAGCTACACATTTGGTATGATCACCAGATAACACACTTTTACGACAAAACACACAAGATGCATTAATATTCAAAACATTTGAAGGTTCAGCATTCGTTACATTAAGATTTGGATTACAATTTGCCAAATTAGAATCTAAATCAGATGCAACATTAGTTTTATTCGAGTTCCTAAGGTGATCTTCTACTTCTTGCACTTCTAGTGTTCCACTTTTATGTTGCGAGAGCCTACTCTTGTTAGTCTTCTTAACTCTTTTTGGCTTTGGGCTTCTAACGCTCTTAGGGGAAACTAGACCTATGGAAGTGGAAGAGCTAACATTAGAACTCTTAATATGCTTACCCTTATCTGTTATGTCTATTTGAAACATTCCTGGTGCAATCACAGTTGTGTCAATGAACTTTCCTTTTTGAAGTAGCTTAATTTTCTCTTTCAAATCAATGATGATGTGTTTTTTGTCCTGAATATCAGACTCAAATAAACCATTGCAATAACGAATGTCATCGCGGTTTTGTTGCCATTCGGCGTTTTCAATTTTTAACTCCGCAATTTCATTTTTTAACTCCGCAATTTCATTTTTACGTAGACGACATTTGTTTTTACGAGACTCATGATTGGCACATAATTGCAATTCAGTTTCAATACTTTGAGCTTGACACCAATCAATCTTATGTTTAAGTTGACAAATTTCGTTTGAAAGTTTGTTTATCACATCATCACTGTTTTGACGCAATGTTTCATTTTGATGTTTCAATGATTCATTTTGTGACCTCAACGAAACAAGTTCAGCACAGTACTCAGCAAATAATTCAGTATTGCTGAAAAAATGGAGTTCATTCATGAGAGAACTATGAAAATCAGCCTGAAGAAGTTGTTCCAAGAGTCGATCAGTATCTTCTTTCAAAAATCGGTTTTTGCTTTGTTGAACCAAAATTGCATTTTCATTTTGAGCGAAAATTTCTTTCATATCTTTAACTTCCTTTTGGAGTTCCTGTTCCCAACGAATAGCACAATAACGCAAGTTTTGAACTAAAGGCAGAATTTGTTTTTGAAAAATATCTTGCTTTTCCCGCTCGTAAGCTGATTGAAAAGTATGAATTGTGATTTCTGAATGTTGTTCAATGACGTTTTCCAAAGTATCGATGCCTTTCATGAATGTTTGAAAATAGTCTAAAACTTTACAGCGTGTTGGTAATGGTGTCACATGACCAGAAGAAGGTAATGGACCATTTACTTGTGCCACGGGTTTGACAGGAGCTCCATTGGAAGATGAAACATAAGACTCAGTAACATACCATGATTTCTCAGGTATTTCTCTTGATGGAACAAAAGATTTTGAAATGTGAGGAGCTTTTGAGTAATCATATGGTTTGCAAAATTCAACATGACTCATTTTTGACCGACTCTGCTCTTCAAGTTCATATTCTTCCTCAGTATCATGTACAATAACACGCACAACATTATTATCCATCAATTGGTCCATACTGTACAGTTTAGGATTTGTTTTGAACACAGTGCGAAGAAAAGAGGATCTGTAATCGCCGAGGCCAAAACCTTTACCTGGTCTTGGTTTTAAAAAAAACTTTTGAATTGTCGTTACAGATTCCCCATGTTTATAAACGATGTTTTGAAAAGCTTTAATTTGACTTTCGAGAGCGATATTATCATCAGGTAAAGAACTCACTTTTTCTCGTTTTTGCACTTTATGTTCATAAAATTCCTGTTGGCAAGTTATCACCTCTTTTCGTGTTTTTGAAAGTTCCTGTTGGAGTTGAACAACTTGTGTTTGAAGATCATGTTTTTCATTTTCCAGTTTGGAAACGATTTTACCATTTGACTCAACAATGTCATACATTTGCTTTTGAAGATTTTGTTCTTTGACATATGATTCTTGAAATGACTTTTCAAAACTTTGTTCACGATGAACGACATATTGAAAGCTTGAAAGTTGCTTTTTATAACATTCAATGTCCTTTTTTAACTTGGCATTTTCTTTCAAAACTTCAGTTTGCACGTCCGTTATGTGATTAGAAAGAAGTTGATTATTAAGTTGTATGGCCGTAACTGTACAGTCAGGAGCTGGATCAGAAGGAGGTTCATGTTGTTCACTAAAGTCATTTTCGTCTTGCGCAATAGGATCATCAAATGAGACGACAGTGTCATCATCAAATAGTTCATCCTCTTGAGAAGAGAAAAATGTTTCAGAAGGAACAACTTTCGCCTGATCTGATTCAGAAACATAGGGTGATGCATTAATATGTATGGAGCTTATGGTTAGGTCATTTACCTGAGACAAGCCATCAGTGGAGAACACTGGGCCTGAATCATTCAACTGATGTTCCTGCATGTTGGCCATAAGCATCACAGCTGCATTGGCTTCAAGATCTTCCATTTCATCATCGTTGTAAGCATTAGCAAAGAAACTGTTCTCATGATCATTGAAAGTTCCTTCCTTTTCATCTTTGAGAGCCATAAGTAATGCCTGCTTGTGAAACTGACTACCTTTTCTTGGGTGAGGGCATGCAGTTGCAATATGACCTTTTTCGTTGCAGTTGTAGCACCATATCGCATTCCCAGAGACTGTGTTGTTACTAGCTGCAGCATTGTCATTACTTCGCTGAGGAGCACCTAGATTGTTTCTGAATCCCCCATTGTTTTTGACTCTTTGTCCATATCCGGAATTTCTAGTATACCCACCTGAACATCCTGAATTACGATTCTGAATCTCAACTCGACCATCTTGAATGACAGCTTGGTTTCTTGTATTTGATGAAGAACGAAGACGGTTGTTGGTTTTGTTGGAGAATTTGCTAAAAGCACGAGCAATAATAGCAAGTCCTTGATTCAACGTATTGACGTCATCATCATCATCTTTAAACTGATTGGAGTAATACATGCTATCATTGTTGTCATATGGAGCAAGTTGATTAGAAGCGTGTTGAGAAGCAGGAGGATGCTGGTGACTGAAATAATTCTGTTCCTGGTCATAAGCATGATTAGACATCGGAGGATGTGAAGCAGGAGTTTGAGCAACGAGGGCAAGGGGATTAGAGGTAGGTGGTGATGTGTATCCTCCTCGGGCGAGTTTGTCTTTTTCAACTTCAGACTCATAGTGTTTGAGATAGTCGTACAACAATCCATATGGATCCCTGTGAAGATTCTTGGCTTGTCTCACAAATGTCACATACTTTTGCCACTCAGGACCCAGACTACTAACAAACTTTGTATTGACAGCGATTCTTGGAAGAGTTATATCATGTCTCTCTAAATCATTGACGACATTAGTGAAACGATGAAAGTAAGACTCAAGAGATTCCCCTGGTTCGATTATGATGTTAGTGTATTCCAAGTAAAGTTTAGATTCCATGTCTTCCTTGTTCAGTTGTATGCCTTGCATCAATAGATGAACGTGTTCCCACATAGCTTTTGCAGTTGTTTGAGCATCAACACTTCTGAATATGATATTTGGTATTCCTTGAAGTATGTAAGACATAGCATACTCATCTACTTCACGATGGTGTTTTTATTCCTCAGTAAGTTGAGACTCAGGAACACGCACAGCAGTTGGAGCTACCGGAGGATCAGCCTGTAGGTCACCGCCAACGTATTTAACAGGCCAAGGAAATGGTCCTTCAAGGATAACTTGTTTCATGTACTTACCATTGGGTTTCTTGAGCTCAATAAATCTTAAGAATCGACTTGCCCATTGAACATAATTACCCGGTGTTAGCATTGGTGGGGTGTCAGGAGAGCCTGCTTCGTGTCTGGATTGTTGAGTTGAAATGACTTCACACATCCTGTCAAACAGTGAGTAGGTTTTGGTGGAAGTTGGCTTTGTGGTTGTGACATCGGATAAGATTGTTGTATCGGAACCATTTGTTGCATGTAGTTATGTTGTTGTGAGTAAACCGGTTGATGATAATATTGTATTGATTGTTGATACTGTTGCTGTGGATTGTTAAAGTTGTAGTACGGTGGTTGAGACATTATGAAACACTTGTGTGAAAAGATGGATCTTGTAGAAGGTATAGATTTTCCAAATCTCGAAATTTTTGCTCAATAATGTGATTGCGAAAACTTGTAACTAATGAGATTGCGAAACTTTTATCTTCAGTGATTTCGAAAATTGATATCTTAAGGGATTTCGAAATGAAGTTTCTCGAAAATAAGTGTAATTTCGAAAATCTTCAGATTTCGAGAACTAAGAACAAGTTTCGAAAACCTTGTGATTTCGAAAAGAGTCAATTTCGAAAACACACCCACTCACTTTCGAAATTATATAATTTCGAAAGTAAACCAAAAGTCGAAGTACTTTTCTTCCTTATACAAGAGAGAAAAGACTAAGTTCACGATCCGTAAGTCGAAAGAGAGCAAAATCACACGATTTCGAAAATAAGGCAATGATGGATTTCGAAAATTTGCAAAACTTTGTTTTTCAATGAAAGCGATCCAAAAATGAGTTTTTAGTGCAAGATTTTTGTACTTCAAGTTGTAAAATGATGAAATATGAAAGAAAGTAATAAACTTGACAATAATTTTCAAAAAGTAAACAAATTTTGAAAAATAGTACAAAAAATCAAATCGTTATTTTGAGGGAAAAAAAATTGAAACTTTAGTGTTTGAAATGATTTGTAGCACAAATTTGTAAGCAAATATGTGATAAAAACCAAAAGAACAAACAAAAAAATGCAATTTTTAACAAAAAAATAACGACTAAAAAAGCTTTTATGGATCGAATTTTAAAGAGAAACAAAGCAACACCTTCATATGGCGAATGATACCACTTATTAGGTCACCATATTGATTTCACACAAACAAGAATGAGATAGATATAAGGATGGGATGAATATTTGAATAAGAGAATGATAAGAGCAAGAGTTTCCTTATGATTTCAAATAAACAACCAAGTTTTACATTAGCCTAAGACTTGTATTTATTGGTGAGGAGCTAGGGCAACACTCCTAGTCCTCCCTTCATGGATTTCGTATGGGCTTTAAGGCCCATGGACTCAATATCTTAAGCCTAGTAAACTTATAACATAACATAAATGAAAGTAACTAATAACTTAAGCAACCTATTATTACAAATGACCGAAACTTGATAAAATAGTAAAAACTATGATCCCAACACCCTGTTTTGTTTGTAAATAAAACTAAGTAAAGAAGTATGTTATTGAGACATATTCTTAGCTTTAGTTCTTGTGAGCACTCCTGAAGCTGAGGGTCCAATAATCTTGCTGACAGGATGATCTTTGTGAATTCTTAGAGTATGACTTGGTGAGACTTCAAGATTATCTTCCAAATTAGTGAGATCAGGATCTTCATTAGAATCTGAGAAAATGCCTTCTTGATCCAATTCATCATCAGTGTCTTCTAGGTCAGGCTTGTTTGGATCATCATCAGTATCTTCTAAGGCAGGCATGTTTGGATCATTCAAATTATCAGTATTTATCCAATTTGAAGTATTCAAAGGTTGAAAAGTACTTTCAAATGGATCAGCAGTACTTTGGGGAAAAGTACTGTCAGTGCCTTTAGCCTTCTTCTTTGCTGCTTCATAATCTCTCCTTTGATCATCTTCATAGGACTTAGCCATTGTTTCTTGAATAAGCATCCTACTAAGTTCATCTTGGATGGCTTGGTCTTCATCAGATGCTGTTGTCTTTGGTGGAGCAGTACTTTGAGGATCAACAATACTTTGAGGTTCAACAGTACTTTGAGGCTCAGAAGTACTTTTCTTCTCATCATTGACTTTATCATTAGACTTATCTTCAGATCTTAAATTAACATCATGAACAATATACTGTGTTTCTTCTTCAATGGGAGCAACTTGATTTTCTTCCCTAACAGGTACATAGTTCATTGATGAAGACATTAAATCAAGATCAAACATCCAATCAGGACCTTTACCTTTATGATTTTCTTGCTCTTCTAGAAATTCAACATGAAGACATTTTTGCACTTTCTTTGTAGCCCTGTTGTATACTCTGAATCTTTTGCTATTGGTACAATATCCCAATAAATATCCTTCATCAGATTTCCCATCAAATTTGCCCAAATTATCAGCAGTGTTCAAAATAGTCAGGGGACATCTAAAAGGTTTCATAAACTTGATGGTGGGCTTCTTTCCCATGAGTAACTCATAAGGTGTCTTCATTTGAGGTTTTGTTACTGATACTCTGTTCAACACATAACAAGCAGCACTTATAGCTTCAGCCCAGAATGGAACAGGTAATTGGGAGTCTGCAAGCATTGTCCTTGCTGCTTCTATTAGAGTTCTATTCTTTCTTTCTGCAACTCCATTTTGCTAAGGAGTTCTGGCAATACAGAATTCTCTTTTAATTCCTTTCTTGGCACAAAAGTCATCCATTAGCTGATTCTTGAACTCAGTCCCATTATCACATCTAATGCCTCTAACCTTGAGTCTTAACTGATTTTCAAGTGCTATTATAAGATCATGAATAGCATCAAAAGTTTCATCCTTGAAACATAAGAAAAAGACCCAACTAAATCTGCTACAGTCATCTGTCACAACCAAACAGTACTTCTTTTTGTTCAAACTAACAACTGAAATAGGTCCAAACAGATCCATGTGCAGCAATTCCAAAGGCTCTCTAATGGTTTTCTCTTCAATCTTCTTACAGGAAGCCTTGTGCTGTTTACCCTTTTTGCAAGCAAGACATGAGTGATCATTCTTGAATGTTTTAGAATGTAAACCTCTAACTAAATTTCCTTTGACCAGCTTATTGATGTTCTTGAAATTTACATGCCCCAATCTTCTGTGCCATTGATGTGCTTCTTCCATTGTTGCTCTTGCAATCAAGCATGTTGCTCTTTCAGCAGAATTGATGTTTTTCAAGTCTATGCTATACACATCATTAGTTCTTGGTGCTCTCAACATCACCAAGTTTCTATCTTCTAACTTAAAATCAGGAGAAAGTATAAGACATTCTGTGTCAAAGAATAACACAGGATACTTTTTATCACAAATCTGAGAGACTGACAAAAGATTGAATTTAAGCTCCTTCACATATCTAACATTTTCAAAATCAATGTTTCCAGCCTTGATAGTTCCTTTGCCAGTGATTCTCCCTCTATCAGGATCATTCCCAAATGCAACTTTTCCTCCAAAATAAGCTTTAAAATCTGACAAGAGCTCCTTTTCTCCTGTCATACTCCCAGAGCAACCACTATCAACAATAAGATGATCTTTAAGCTCCTCTTCTGGGTTGCCCTGCATACACATGAAAAAGGTTAGTTTCTTTTAGGAACCCAAGCCATTACTGACTTGTGTTCCCCTTGTGGAGTGACATACTTAAATTCTTTGAGTATGTAATCACCACTTTCTTTAAAAGCATGATCAAGAATTAATGTTTTTGTTTCCAAAAATTTTGGTTCATTCTTATCAATTTTCCCTTTTTCACCCTTTTCTTCTGAAAGTACTGGTTATTCCCCAGCAATACTTTCTTTCTTAACCCATTTAGTTGTAACTTTTGGAGTTGGGTTCTGTGTTCTAGCATCTTTTATTGTGTTGTAAGGCCTTCTAGGTTTGTAATAATTGAATCTCCTAGGTCTTACACTTGAGTGTCTGCTAGCAGCACCTTGGTTAGGGAACTTATTATCAGTACTTTGAGAAGGTACTGTGGGTTTGGAGAATGATCTTTTCTGATGAGGGTACCTATAGTCCTTTGAGAAATTACTATGGTTAACCCTATTTGTGTAATTCCAAACTGGTTTGTTATCCCTTGGCATATTCTCTCTATGACTTTGATTTGTAGGTCTGGTCTTTGGGTATTTGCTTAAGTATTCTGAGTGATAATCACAGTCCTTAATCAAATGATGAGGACTATAACATACTTAACATACCTTTGGACCAATATTCCCAAATCCCATTCCGAAAGGTTTTCTAAAATTAGCAGCATTTTAAAAATATTTCCTTGGAGGTACTGCTGAGTGATCAGCAGTACTTTGAGAAGTGTTTGAAGGTGCTGCTTGTTTTGAAAACTTTTTCTCATCAACCCTAGGTACTTCAATAGACTCTCCTAAACTTTCAGGATTTGATTGACCTTTAAGCTTTTTCCTAAACTCTAGGTTATCTACCCCATAACAAGAGACATATTTTCTAGGTGGTTGAAAACTACCTGGGGATTAGGAACTGCATGGTATCCCTTGTCATTCTTATATTCAGGAGGTGTTGGACTAGGGGATTCCTCATCACTAGAAGTGTTTTCATCCAAACTTATGAACTCTTCATCACTTGTTGAGGTATCTACTGTAAGATTTAGTTCCTTACTCTTAACTGGAATACTTTCTGTGTTATCATTATCATAACCTAGGCTAGTTTTAATGTTTGTTGTTCTTTGTTTTTCAACAAATTGAACATGTGACTGACCTGATTCATTCCATACAGTAAGTTTTTCTAACAACTTATCCCTCTCACTAGTAACTTTCTCTAGTTCAGACACCTTACATCCTAGTTTCCATTCACTTAATTTTACTTGGTACTCTTGTTGCTTATATCTTTCAGCTCATGCTACTTTATTGTTTTCATGAGTTATTATTTTGGCTTCCATTGACTCTAAAGTTAATTGGTAGCCAGCTATCTCAGACATAGCCCTTTGAAATTTATCTCTTTCACCTACATATTCACTAAGTAACTTTTGATACATATCATTGCACTTAGAGCATACCTCAGAGATAGTGGATGAACTTGGTGAAGTAGCTACCATAGCAAGCTGAACAAAATCTTCTTCAAACTTCATGCTCCAATCAAAGCTTCCTAGACCATCTCTTGACTCCAAAGCAGCATATCCAGGCTCTTCAACAAAAGCTGTGCTCCAGTCTTCCAGTGCAACCATTGAGTAGGTTACAGGTTCATCATCAAACTTATTGGACTAATCAATCTCTGACAGATTTTCTTGAGCAACCAAAGCTTTTGGTTTTGGTTCAGTAATAGGAACCTCTTTTGTTTCAGTCTTGGGTTGTTCAATCATCTTGTTTGCTTGATACTTTGCAAATTTGCATTCCCTTGCAAAGTGACCAGTCCTTTGACAATTGAAGCACTCAATTTTGGACTTATCAAATGTTATTCCCTGCTTAGCTGTGAAGTTAATGCCTCTTCCTGTTTTATTCATAAACTTCTTGATCCTTGCAGTGATCATGGCAACTTGCCATCTGATA
The DNA here is from genome assembly GCA_030686995.1 of Artemisia argyi. Classification (NCBI taxonomy): domain Eukaryota; kingdom Viridiplantae; phylum Streptophyta; class Magnoliopsida; order Asterales; family Asteraceae; genus Artemisia; species Artemisia argyi. The sequence continues at coordinate 108,236 of JARVZY010002548.1, forward strand.
TCAATCTCTTCCATAGCATCATCATCTATTTGCAAGACATCTTCTTGATAGGTTACAGGTAGAGATGCTTGTTGAGCAAAGAATGAACATAGAACATCATCTGAGGTGGGGGTGTTTGATTGTGATGAAGTGGTAGTGACCATAGTTGTACATGAAACTTGAGTTTCAGTCACAGTACTTTGGACAGGACAAGCAGTACCTTTATTGGAAGTACTGCTTCTATTTTCAGAAGATACAAAAGCAATGTTTTGGGGTTTCTGATGTGTGCTTGAACCTGTAGTACCATTCATCTCATGCTCATACACCTTCAGATTGTTGTATAGATCATCAAAGTCCATTGTGTCCAAACCTGGTTGTCCTCTGATCATAGTAGCAACTACATGCCATACTGATGGCAAGCTTCTCAAGAACTTCAAGTTAGCATCTTCAACTGATGCCTCAGCTCCATATAGTTCTAACATACTCAGAAGATTTTGGAATCTTTCATAAGCAGAATCAAGACCTTCTCTTTCACCAATAGCAAAAGTTTCAAATTGTTGCTTTAACAGGTTCCTGTGCATCTTCTTGGAAGCATCATTGCCTCCAAACTTTTTATTAATTGCAGCCCATAGTTGTTTTGCATCCTGAGCATCATGAAACTTCAATAGGTGTCCAGACAGTAATATATTGAGAGCTTTGTCTTGATTTCTCTTTGTAGCAGCTGAGATGGTTGGTTTAGGTGGTTTAGGTTGTCCTGGGAGCTCTACTGGTTCTTCAAGTACCATATTGCCATTGACAATCACATCCCATAAAGCATGTTCTGTAATGGCAATGTACTGCCGCATCTTCATGGCCCATAAGTCATATTCTCCCTTCTTGACAATAGGAATTCTAACAGCAGTGGTGGATGGAGCAGGTGCAGCCTCTGTCGACATCTTGAAGGGTTTGTAGTGTAATCGGTTTAAAGGTTTTTCTTCTTAATCAGAGTTTCCAACACAAGCTCTGATACCACTTGTTGGATCGATATACTCTGATCAAACTACTTTGTAACTTGTAAGGGTTTAATAATATTAAGTAAACTCAACACTATTAATATTGAAACACTGTTTGACCTTGTAAAGTATGCGGAATCTACTAACACAAAGCTTAAGAGGAACTTTTATATTAAACCAAACTTGAACCTGCTTTGTTACACAGATTCACTAACAATCCCTAACTATTATCGAATTTATAAAGCTCTAAGACTTTTAAAACTTCGACTAAAAGCTTATATCGACTAATACCTCTTAAGGCTCCTTATATAGATAACCTTAAGTCTGTTTACATCATCTACTTGAACGACAAGTAATTATCCCTAATTAATTCTAGAATATTCATACAATATTACATATTAATCCTTTAACCAATATTGCAATTAAGTCCTTATACTCTTCGAAGTACTTTGAATTATCTTCAATAAGCAGCAGTACTTTGACTTTGATCTTAATGCAGCAGTACTTTGACTTTGATCTTTAAGCAGTACTTTGAAATACAGAAGTACCTTGAACATTAATATCCCAACAGATTACATGTCAAAATTAATACCCTTATAAAATTAAGTTGAATTCCATCTAATTAAGAACACTTGAAGTTGTAGTTTACGTCATGTGAGAGCTTGGCTAGATTGCAATGGAGAGGTAAATTTCATATTTTCATTACTAGCAGATCAACTAATGCAATGGAATTATGGGTTTGCAGTTTTTAAGTTAGACGACTTAAATTGGGTAGGAAGTGAGAACTTGGACTCAAGGCATTAGATGGAGATGAAACATGCTTACATTGCAAAAGGTTTTGTGAATGTAAATCCCATAATGATCTAGGAATTGCAATATAATATTGGCAATTGTTGTTCGACAATTACCTTGTTCTATACTATTATTACTAGCAGATCAACTGATGTAATGGTACTATGTCAATTAGGATCATAGCTTTAAGAAAATACTATGGTTTATATAAATATTTACCAATAGGTAAATTGATCTCGTACTGTTTTCAAACAAATGTTTGATTAAGAATAATTTGCTTAAAAGACAAAAGAAGTCTCATATCTATGAAAGAAGAGTGAGATACAATCCTATTTATTTTCATGAATGAAAAATGATAATAGGAATATTAGATAAGTCTAAATTCTAATATACCTCATAGCAAATTTTTTAATAGTTAAGATAATTGCATATTTTCCATAGGAATTTCATCACCCTCATTCGGTGATTAAATTCTTAGTAACAAATATGATATTTGGTTAACAGAAAATTATGTATGACATTTTATGAGTTATTAAATTTAGAAGCTAGACTAATTACCGCAAAATGGTAAAAGACAAACTAGTTTATTCATCTAGTTGTTTTGGCTATTTAAAAGATGCTACATACATTGTAGGATGGTAGACCTATTAAGGAAGAAATTGCATGCCCAATTTTTCAAGTTAATAGCATTTGGTGGATAGTCCATCATTTACATAGTAGGATACACTCTTTAGTGCATAGGTAATTGTTACATATAGACATTCAAAGGTGTAGGAAAGTTAAAAGCACACTATTTTCTTTCACTGGATATGAAACATTTACAATGATGTCAAATTCAGTGGGAGTATTGTGTACTTATTACTGAATAAGGGATTATTTTAATGATCTTTAATTCAGTGGGAGTTACAAGCTTTGACATCTTGGTAGCTAAAGATAACTACTTTTCAAAAAGTAGACACTCATACTTTTAAGGTTATCAACTATATGAGGTTGTTCCATGCTCAAGTAGGAGAAATGTTATCTTTAATGTGTGCAAGAAACAACCCATAAAGATATGATTTAATGGATTCTCTTGACTGCAAGGTAAGAGAATAACATTCTAATATGAATTATACTAATCTAATTCTAGAAACGCTTGGTGTTACAATTTATGTTATGTGAGAGCTTAGCTAGATTGCAACAACAAGGCGAATTTCATATTTTCATTACTAGCAGATCAACTGATGTAATGGAACTATGAGAATTTGTAGTTTCTAAATTAGATACCTATTAGAACATGTGTCAATATGATATCAAAACTACTTTAATTTGTATATTTACGAATTCATGGAATGACATAAATTAATAAAGTAATCTAATGCTGCTTCAATCTAAATATTTATGTGTTCTTGGAATGACATAAATAAATGAAGAAATAATGTTGTTTACATTATTGTGAAGTAATAAATTAACTTGAAATTACTATTGAAACCAAAAGATAGTGTTCATAATAAAGTAAGACGTTATCTTGTTATGTTTTTTTAATTAAGACATATACATGAAGTCATTAAATTGTTAAATGACTTATAACGTATAGTGGCATTATAACAATTTTTGTTTTCTTGTAGAGACATGAACATGAAGTGACTTTGTAAAAAGTACTTGTGTTATAAAGCATGTAATTGGCTTGAAAATTTTATTATACCAATATAATGACTTAGTTGGTAAATAGACAAGTCAAAAGGAATATGGTTATCTTAAATATTGTTAGATTGTCTTACAATATTAATTCTAATGAAATACCAAATATTTATGGTATGTTCAATTAGAAAATCAAACTCTAGTTATAATGTTTGATTAAAGATAAGTATGGCTTCTTTTCTTCCAAAAGTTATCAAGGTTATAATATTGAGTATGGCTTGGACATACTTAATAAAACTCTAATCTAGAAGATTAATAAGACATCATCATATAATGAAATGTGATAAATGTGATGCTTCACGTTAAGTTTTTAAAATGAAGTTATGAATTTGTTAAACTACTTATGAGTAGGTTATTAACAAATAAAAGTCATGAACTGTCATTGTGTTTTGTAATGTCCCAAAAGAGAACATTGTATTGTTGCTTTATTTGCTAAGTACTTAAAGATAGTCTTTAAATTACTAAAAGCAAGTGCGAGTTTTAATCTTTAAAAGATAAAATTACAAGATACATAATCTTCTAAAATACACTAGTATCTTGACGTTTAACTGTTAAATCTCAAGATGATGGAATTCTCATTCATAGAATAGCAAAATATCTCAGATATTTGATTAATATGCTGAGAGCTATGATTTACAGGATTATTGTAAACCTGATAATCATTATGATACATTACTAAATATGAAATTGGGTAAAATGATTAAGATGCTGTCCATAAAGATAATCAATTTTAGAAACTTGATTATATTAATAGGTTGACTAGAAAATGAAGATGAGTTTCTTTAAAGATAAGGTAACCCTTGTGGTTTAAATCTTTATAAAGAAATCATATGGACAATATTGTGCACGTATTTAATGCATGTCCTATGACAAGATTATTAATCACACTTAAGCAATTGATTGTTATTGAATATTCTATCTTAAACACATTAAATATATATAAAGATTATGATTTTCATATTTAGTTTCATTAATATGAAATTACTTGAGCGAGGAAGGTAAGTAATCAAAAGGAGTTTATTAATTCAAATAAATCTTTAGAAGTATACAATGTGCAATAATCCATGAATGGATAAATGCATGCATATAGGAGACTACTCTTATGTTTAATTATTAAATCCATGTTTTTATTTATAATTGAAATAAGATAATTTCTAAGTATTTCTGAAAGCTAGTGGGAGTATTATGTTTAAATTCCTAAATCATATATGTTGTAAAACATATAAAAAGTAGTATTTCATATAAGTAAATGTTAAGTATTAGAATGGAATGAAACTTTACTTGAAAGATTTAGAAAATAAAACATACAGCCTTGGAATAAAAGTTTATTATTTAATAAACATGTGCGGTAAATGAATCTAATATAACATGATATATCATTTAGAAAGTCTAAATGGATATGTATAACATGAATAAAATCTAAGTATGACTCAAAGATTTTCATGAACATCATGTTTTGTTGTATAATGCTTGATTACAAGATGATTTGGCAATATTAATATCTAATTAAAAAGTTATTAGATAACTTGTGTAATATTCTAAAAGAATATGTTTGATTATAGAATCACATCCTCAGTTTGGAACAGCTTCTAAATTCTATAGATGAACAATTGATCAATTGTTGTGCAAATTGTCATAGCTAACAAACTTGAAAGTTTGAAGAACATGAAACATTACATAATAGATATTAAGGTCTACGGGAAGTTTTTAATAGCATATTGTTGTTTGCATACAATGATGCTAATGAAATTGAGATGACACTCAATACTAGTTATAGTAAGGATTTCATCCTTGGCCATTACTAGTTATGCTTACTTAAAGCATAGTTGCATTATACATTAAGAGAATAAAAATACTTTAAACTTTAAAATGTTTAAAAGTTTGATTATCATAAATTAGTGGTTTATGATGTCACACATTTTATATTATATGGCATTATCAAAATAGTTGAGTATGCACATACAAAAAACTTCACTAGTTGAAAATATTAAAATAAGTATTCTTAAAATTTCGATAGATCAAAGTTGGATGATTTATGCCTTGTCAACAAGTATGAATATCATTACTTGAGACATAATTCATCAACAAGAGTTATCATGCATTGATCTATTTAGTATTTGGATAAGGGATGTTAAACAATTATTTTAATAAATTTAAATACATGGTATGTTTAATTTATAATATATTGTATCTTATATTTGTATGTTTAATCCATGAATAAATGTTATTCTAAATTGTCCGTTGTCAGTTAGTAATATGGGAATATTATTAAATCAAGACAAATATGAAGGTTGGTATAATATACTTAAAGTATATTGATGCGTAGTCATTCAATTTCAGATGATATTCAATGATATCGAATATAGGACTTATCTCAACTACATGATGTTACTTTATGGATCTTGTCATTAAGTAAATCATAAGAAGTTATCCTCAGACTTAAGATGCAAGATAAGTGTCATGAATATAGTACATTTTTGTGGAACAACTTAACGCTATACGTAACTGGTAGTCATAAGGGTTATTTTCGGAAGTGTTACAAAGTTTATGGGTTTTGCTTGTAGTCAAGATAGAATTTGTTCATTCAAATTTATTTTTGGAGTTGAATACTGCTGGGCCCCTCGTAGGGTTGTCAAGATGTTTCCATGGCCGTGCCCAAGATCTCCCCTGAATATGTTTAGAAGATTTGGTAATCTTGATCAATCACAAACAACGAGAAACAGAATTGTTAATTAAGGAATGACTTTGATCCATATCCTTATTAACGTGGTATTAGAAACAAAAGGATAATAATAATGAGAAATCATTAAAAGGTTTTTTCAGGAGCCTTACTCTGTAGCACCTCCAACTCAAAATATAGCAGCTGACATGCTGGGGGCACTACGCGAATAGAAACCAGGCACCTTTATAGTTAACGACCACAACACGGGACGTTTAAAAGTGCCTCAAAACACATCATTCGTTTTACAAACCATTTTAGAGCACATAGGCTCTTTAACAAATAGCAGCGGAATAAAAATAAAAGTTTGCATCGGAAAATGACAAAGCTTAGCAGCGGAAAAACCAAGTTTAGTAGTAGAAATACAAAGTTGAGCAGCGGAAAGTAAATAAGTTTAGCAGCGGAAAATAAACAAGTCTAGCAGCGGAAAAATATTAAAGACACACCAAGGTTTTACGAATGACATGAAAAATAAAGATAGTAGAATGAATAAGCTGCCTTGACAGAAAACTTCCTTCGTCCAGCCACTCCACCACGCCCAAAATCATAAAGCTCCAAAAATTAATTTATAGTAGTACCTGAGAAACACATGCTTAAAATTCAACACAAAGGTTGAGTGTAATCCATAGGTTTAAAATAATAAAGTTGAGCACAAAGGTTTTAATCATACGGTATAAGCAACAAATGCAAATACCAGGGTAATCAAGGTAACACCCAATATGTAGAGGCATCCCTGTGCATACATACGGTTGATGATACTAAGCTCATGACACGCAAGACGTTAACCAAATCAATCGACAGTAACTCTGTACTGACATAAACAATAACCGCATAATTTCATAATATAAAGTGCCCCCAAGGCCGGGTACTTGCCAATACCCAGCAAAACGAAAATAGTACACTCGCATGTCAAGCCCTTGACAACTACGAATGGGATGGTCAATCCTAATAGGCCTATCTACTAAGTTCGCGCTCACCCGCCGGTGACTAATGGCTCATGATCTGAGGGTCTTTCCGGCAAGACAAGCTACTTAGTACATCGTCATGAAATATATATCATTCAGGAAAAGCATACCAAAAATAATACTTGTGCTCAGAAAATATTTAAAGCATGTGCCTCACCCCATGGGTTTATAAACAATTAAAATATAAAAGCGGGGCTATGAATCACACCTTAACAATAGCAGTAGCAGGAAACGAGATATAGCAACCAATCAATAATGCGTCACAGCAAAAATGGACCTCAGCACAACCTAATCAATATAAATGGCATAACTCAGAACTATACTCGAATACCTCCATAAACAATGCTTGAGTAAAAGTTTTGTAAATACAATGACATTTGAAAGAAATAGATTTCGTAAAGTCTCGTGTGGGAGACAAGAAAATTAGAAAAGAAACAAGTCGGCAAAACGACCAAGTATGCACGATAGACGAAAGAACTCCTCAAAGAAAGTCGTCGAAAAGAAATGAAAAGAAAAAGTAATAAAATAGAAGAACTCACTCAAATAAAAATAAATAATAATACGTAACAATAAGTCTCGGATTTTACCCGTTTTCCCAAAAAATGTTGAAATAAAAGGTTTTGAAATAATAATAGTGTTTGGTAAAATAATATAAGTTTATAAAGAATTTTATAAAATTTTGGCATGACCTGCCCGTTTATCTAACGTTTCCTGAGTCAACGACTCTTTATTTTTAAATAATCTTAATATATATATATATATATATATATATATATATATATATATATATATATATATATATATATATATATATGTTTGGATATATCATTCGCGTAGTCCATTAATTGTTTAGGTTTGATCGACCATTTTGTATTTGTTCGGGTTCCAGGTATGTTAAGATCTTTATGGGCCTAACGTACCCTACCGTCTCGTTTACCAAAGGGTCTATAACATCCAAATAACCAAGGCCGTAAATCCAATACATCCAATTCAAGCTCACAATGTCATAATACGGAATCATGTCCGATATTCAAGTCCACTTAACTATAACAATTCATTTTAGATTTCATATATATATTATTAACCGTTTTATTATTAGTTACCGTTTCTAGACTATATCGATATCATCCCGAGACTAAGTTTAATCACAACAATAAATAAATAAAACAACAACAAAAATAACAACATTACACCCACCACCACCCAAGCCACGGTGGTAGCGGTGCATGGTTGCCAATCTAAACGGACCCAAGGGGTCACCCAAATCCAAAATCCAAATACCAATAAAAAAATAATAATACAATCACTACTCACCTCCCCCACCACCACCCAAGTCACGGTGGTGGTGGTTCTCGGCTGTCGGGCCACAACAAAACCAAACGGACCCTCGAATCAAACTACAACCAAAATATATATTCCCTTCGTCACCAATATCAAACAACAACAAGAACATCACAACCCTAACCGAGTCACGAGTTGACTCGGTGAGTCCACCCGAGTCGCGGTCCAAACATGAGCAAAAAGGTTCCCACACAAGTTTTTAGGTTAAAATCAATATTAAAACATTTTTTATAAAAGATTTTTAATAATAAAAATTCGGATTTAAAAATAAAAATAAAATGAGGGTTAAGAAAATAAAGAAAATAAAGAAAAGAGAGGCGGCGGGGGTGATTTACCGGCGGTAGGATGGTGGCGGTGGTGATGGTGGTGTGGCGGTGGTGATGGTTTGAGGGGGTTAGAGGTGGTTTTGATTAAAGCGGCTTGGACAACCGGAACGGGGACGTCCCGATCTATAAAATATAAAAAGTTGTAAATTTGGGGTGGCCGAAAAATTTTCCGGTGGCCGGAGTTGTGGCCGGCAGAAGGTTGGGCGGCGGACGAGAGAGAGAAGAGTGAGAGAGTGGGTGTGGGGTGTGTGTGTTTTTATTTTGATAAAATGAGAGAAATGGGGTGGTTTGGGAGTATATATTTGCTTGAAATAGTATAGGGTGTGTTTTGTATTTAATGAAAGTGTAGGGTAAGTGTAGGGTGATAGTCTAGGGACCAATAATGTCAACATAATAAACTTCTAACAATAAACGCTCCGGGGCTCTAACGACATAGCAAAGGGACTCGAAAATTTACGAAACTTGCGCCATTATTCACGAAATAATTTTTCCCATAAAATCAACCATTAACTTCAGAGTTTTTCGAAAACTCAAAATAATTCAATTAATTTGGAAAAAGCAATACAATTCGAGTGTTCTAGGTTGTGCTGAGTCAATCAAGGAATAAAGTTCTCGTTTCCAATATATCTCACGTTTCTCGAGCCCAAATAATCACAAATAAAAGTTTTAATGTATCTCAGGTAAGGAAATAAATATTTTGGCTAGTAATAAGTTTAGAAAAAGTACCGGGGGTTACATCACATACATCTTATTTAGAAATCCGTCCTGGATATAGTTTGAGTTGCTAGTCCCAGTTTTGAAAAGATTTGGGTACTTGCGTTTAAACTCGTCCTCCCGTTCCCAAGTATACTCCGGTCCTCTCTTGGAATTCCAACGAACCTTCACAAGAGGAATACGACTCTTCTTCAATCTCTTAACCTCGCGATCCATGATTTCAACGGGCTCCTCAACAAAATGCATTTGCTCATCAATCTCAATCTCCTCAAGCGGAATTACAGCGGTTTCATCAGTCAAACACTTCTTCAAATTCGACACGTGGAAAGTAGGGTGAACTCTACTGAGCTCAGGCGGCAATTCTAGCTTATATGCCACGGGACCAATCCTCTTCACAATCTTAAATGGTCCTATATAACGGGGATTCAACTTTCCTCTCTTACCAAACCTGATCACACCTTTCCAAGGCGATACCTTCAACATAACCCTATCTCCTACCTGAAATTCCATGGGTTTACGTCTCACATCTGCGTAACTCTTCTGTCGGTCACGAGCAACTTTTAATCTGTCTTTAATCTGAGAAATCTTCTCGGTCGTCTCACGAACTAAATCTGGTCCAATAAGCTGTGCTTCTCCCACTTCATCCCAACATATAGGTGATCGGCACTTCTGACCATAGAGTGCTTCAAACGGTGCGGCCTTAATACTTACATGGTAACTATTGTTGTAAGAAAACTCAATCAAGGGCAAATGGACATCCCATCCATTCCCAAAATCAATCACACATGCACGTAACATATCTTCCAAAGTCTGGATGGTTCTCTCGCTTTGACCATCGGTCTGTGGATGGTAAGCGGTACTCATGTCAAGGTTCGTGCCAAACGAATCTTGAAGTGACTTCCAAAAATTCGAAGAAAACCTGCCGTCTCTATCTGAGACAATAGACACTGGCGCTCTATGTCGAGATACTATCTCTTTCACATAGAGCCTGGTCAACTTATCCATACTGTAGTTCTCTTTGATTGGCAAAAAGTGTGCGGATTTAGTCAATCGATCGACTATTACCCAAATAGCATCGAATCCTGTCGAAGTCCTTGGTAGCTTGGTGACAAAATCCATTGTTATTATTTCCCATTTCCATTCTGGGATCTCAGGTTGTTCTAGTAAACCAGACAGTTTCTGATGTTCAGCCTTAACCTTGGCGCACGTAAGACACTTACGGACATAATCTGCAATCTTAGCTTTCATATTGGGCCACCAATATAACTTCTTCACATCTTGATACATCTTGTCAGATCCTAGGTGAATAGAATACTTTGACTTATGAGACTCGAGCATAATCAAGTCTCTCAGTCCTCCAAACAAAGGTACCCAACTTCTTCCTTTGTAACACCAAGTTCCATCTGAACGTTTCTCAAGTTTCTCCTTTCTAATCATCCCATCAACTTTCTCCTCCTTAAGCTCTCCTCTTTTCACGACTTCCTCTTGTGCTTGCAGAATCTGAGCGGGTAAATTCGAGTTAATCGTCAAAACTAAAGCTCGAACGCGTAACGGTTTCAAACGTTCCTTGCGACTCAGAGCATCAGCCACAACATTTGCCTTTCCAGGTTGGTATCGTATCTCGTAATCATAATCGCTCAACGTCTCCAACCATCGTCGTTGTCGCATATTCAACTCCTTCTGATCAAAAATATACTGTAAACTCTTGTGATCAGTAAAGACAACACACTTGGTTCCATAAAGGTAATGTCTCCGTAACTTGAGGGCAAAAACCACGGCTCCTAACTCCAAATCGTGAGTGGTATAGTTCTCTTCATGAGTCTTAAGCTGTCGGGAAGCATATGCCATAACCTTCCCTCGTTGCATCAAAACTGCTCCTAACCCTTGATACGAGGCATCACAATAAACCACAAAATCTTCTACTCCATCTCACAAAGCCAATATTGGTGCACTACAAAGCTTCTGCTTCAAAGTCTGAAATGCCTTCTCTTCTTCCTCTCCCCATTCATACTTCTTATCCTTGTGAGTAAATGCAGTTAACGGTTTAGATATCTTGGAGAATCCCTCGATGAATCTCCTATAATACCCAGCCAATCCTAGAAATTGACGAATTTCTGTGGCGTTAACCGGCGTTGCCCATTTCTCAATCGCCTCAATCTTAGCGGGATCCACATGTAATCCTTCACTATCAATCACATGACTCAAAAATTGAACTTTCCGAATCCAAAACTCACACTTAGAGAACTTTGCGTACAACTGCTCGTCCTTGAGCAACTTAAGAGTCATAGCCAAATGTTGTTTGTGCTCTTCCTCGCTCTTTGAGTAGATCAAAATATCGTCGATAAAGACTATCAGGAACTTATCTAGATAAGGCTTGCATACTCGGTTCATGAGCTCCATGAACACTGCAGGCGCATTGGTCAAACCAAAAGGCATAACTTGAAACTCATAATGAAAATAACGGGTCCTAAATGCCGTCTTGGGAATATCCTCTTCCCGAACTCTGAGTTGGTGATAACCAGACCTCAAGTCAATCTTAGAGTAGTAACTCAATCCTTGCAACTGATCAAACAAATCATCAATCCTCGGTAACGGGTAGCGGTTCTTCATGGTTAACTTATTCAATCCTCGGTAGTTGATGCATATCCTAAACGATCCATCCTTCTTCTTAACAAACAACACTGGAGCTCCCCAGGGTGAAGAACTCGGTCGAATAAATCCTTTATCCAACAGCTCTTGCAATTGCTTAGATAACTCCTCTATTTCCGATGGCGCTAAACGATACGGTGCACGCGCAACAGGTGCAGCTCCTGGAACTAAGTCGATGCGAAACTCTACTTGTCGGGATGGCGGAAGTCCCGGTAAATCTTCAGGAAATACTTCAAGAAACTCACGCACTATAAGAACATCCTCGAGTCGCTTCTCTCCCAACTCCTTCTTAGCCACATGTGCTAGAAATGCATGACATCCTTTCTCAAGATATTTCATGGTCTTGATACATGATATGATATTCAGGCGAGTTCCACTCCTATCACCTCGAACAATCAATATCTCATCATTGAGAGGGATATGAACAACTTGTTATCCACAAACAATGCTCGCTCGATTCTTGGATAACCAATCCATTCCAACTATCACATCAAAGCTTCCGAGCTCGATTGGCATCAAATCAATACTAAACAGGTGATCTAAAAGATTAAGGGTACAACCACGAATCACGGTGCGGGTATCTACAAGGTTACCATCAGCTAACTCAATGCTATAGCTAACGTCTAATAGAGTAGGGGTAAGTCGAAGTAACGGCGCAATCTTAGAAGACACAAAACTCATATCGGCACCCGAATCAAACAAAACTTTAACACGAAGGTTGTTGAGAAGAAACGTACCAGTGACAACATTCGGATCTTGATGCGGCTCTCCCTTTCTCATCACGTACACTCTACCTCGAGCACCTACATTTCCTTGTCTAGCATTCTTCGGACATTGCCCCCTGTAGTGTCCACGCTCTCCACATCTAAAACATGTAACCATAGGCTGAGCATTTGCTCCTGTCGCCACAACCCTACTCTTACAAAACCTCGCAATATAACCAACCTTCTGACACTTCATGCATCTCACAATACACGGTCCAGTATGATGCTGGTGGCACTTCCCACAAAGAGTTTGCTATCCAACATTCGCTTCTCCTTGTGTAGCCACAAATGCCTTAATAGTCTCTTGTTCTGTTGGTGATGGTGATTGTTGTTACGATACTGATTGTTGTTGTAGCGGTTGTTGGGGTTGTTATAGTTGTTGTTCCTTCTGTTATCCTCCCATTTTCTCTTGTTGTCAAAGTGATTACTCTTCAGAACAGCACCATGCTTAGTCACCTGATCCATAAGGTGTTCAGCCATGCTAATATTATCATCTAAAGTCTTAGCATTGTACGATGTCACATTTCCTTGAATACTCGCAGCAATCCAACAATAAACTTCTCTAGTAATTTCTCATTATCGGGCGCCATGTGAGCACAAAACACCTTCAGCTCTTGGAAACGTCGCACATAAGTAGCATGATCAGAACCCTTCACAGCAAAATAATAGAACTCAGTATCCAACTTCCTCAAATCACTACGAGAACAGTACTTCTTAACCATAGCTTTCTTGAAATCTTCCCATGAAGTATTATAAGCATCCTCCATTCCCTTTTCCTAAACATAAGCATTCCACCAAGACAAGGCATGCTCCAACAATGTGCCTGTCGCATACTTCATCCTATTGTTCTCAGTACAATTACTCCTATGAAACACCGATTCCACTTTCTCAAACCATTGAGTCAATCCAACAGCTCCTTCAGTTCCCTTGAAGGTAATGGGCTTACAATCCATGAATTCCTTAAAAGTGCAGAAATGGTTATTGGGAACAGCTTGAACTCTAGCCGGTCCAACATTCTGAGGAACATCTACTTGCCTGGCAAGCGCTGCTGCAACACCCTCATCAATCAATTACTGAGTCGCAGCGGGGGTCATCTTCTTAGGAGGCATAATTCTATCAATCAATACAAAGCACAACACTTGTAAGTATTTGATTAACGTGTTAGAATCATAGCACAAGATAAAGCATCATCACATGAATAGAATCATAATATAGCATAAGTCAACATCAATAATAGTACATCACCATAATACATCATAGATTTTATACTTGACATTGGTTTTACAAGATATGCAAAACAAGTACAAGTTTCAAATAAAATATACCAACTAAAATATTCAGTTTAACATATACTAGGTAAACTACTATTAAGATACTACACTATAAATGATCCAATCACTGATCTCCCGAATGACCTCCATACATAGCCATCACGTCAATGCTGTCATAGGACCTAAGGCGGGCCATCCTCTCTGCATAGGCATGTCTCTGCATCTCATGCAACTCACTCCATAACTCGTTGATACTAGTACGATAGTGTCGACTATCAATGTCCAAGAACACCTCCTTCATGGTCAACTTATCAACCATCTTCTCTAACTCAACCATCTTCCTATCTAGCGAATCCATACGCTCCTGAAATGCAACACTCATCCGCTCCAACAGACTCAATCTCTCCATCTGCCTCTGAAGCTCCATATACATCTCTCCTACAGCTCTCCTATCATCCTGAACCTCTCTCCTCAATCCTGCAACCTCAGACTGCCTATCACTCAAACGCCTAGTGATACTCCTATGACTATTCCTACACCACTCTACATCCTGCCTCAGATGACTCATAGCAG